>BQKZ01005036.1:27848-51153 GCA_036244855.1 Temnopleurus reevesii | reverse complement strand
AAGATCGTTAGGATCATATATTAAAAATCCTTTCGGACAACTGTAATTCTGTGAGGTCACTGAGAGCACATGTCTCACATCTAGCTGTTGATTTGATAGAAGGGTTATTTGATAGAAGGGCGATTGTTATTTTGTGAATCTGAACTTTTTTTATTTGAATAAGGTTATCGAATGCGAATGAGTGGATCAGTTTTGGGTGAAGCTGCGATTTAAAAATAAATCAATAACTATGTGAACTGAGGTAAAAATTGCAATACTTAAACATGATATGTTTTAACAACAAATTAACGTGTATTCATGGTTTGTTTGAAGAAAATCGACCTAGAAATGATTCGTTTATTGCAAACAAAATTAACGACTTGCGTCTACTTGTTTACCAGCGAAATCGATAGGAATCCAAGTTTCACGTAAATACGAAGAGGAAACGCGGTTTGCCTTGGCGCCAAACGCAGTAGGGCAATTCGTTGTTTGGCCTTTTATTATAACATTCGAACTAACGTATGCTACAATGCGCGTGATAATTATCTTCCAATAGTTTGTGAATACGTCAGCTCGTTTCACATAATATCTTTTTATCCTGATCTTAACCGAATAGTTTTAATATTCTAATTGGTTCAAAAGATAAAAACACTTCCAATTTTACATGTTAATAAATTAGGTAGGTAGCACTCAGTAAAGTGGGTGCAAAACATGCAGATCAGATCAGGGATTTAATTCTACTATATATATTTTTTTAATTCTATGATTATACAGCTCGTTCATAGACTCCCAACACAGCAGCTATGCCATCTAAACACCAGGTCTGATGTTCGTGCTCACTGTGCATTCACCCCAATCAATTAATTCGAGAACTTCACCTCACTGCGGCATGATAACACGAATAATACATTTATCATGTTCACAGACACGAAAGTTTGAGGGGAGCCTATCTTAAGATAAATGCATAATTTTCAAACAGCGTTCGCTTGCTGCGAGGACCGTGCATTGCTTAGGTTTTTTTTTTGCATCGCATGCTTTCAAAGATAACAAACTTTGAGCGACATCGCATCTATGAATTTATTTTATAAAAATATGTGCATTAAGCATTTTACCAAAATAAACTTGAGGCTTTAGAATAGATTAATGTAAGCATTCATTGTTGAATAAATAACAAGCATTCCTTTGGAGCCTTATACTGATGTAAAACTGTATCAAATTCTTTATTCTAATAATGCGTGTTTTTATTAAACGGTTTTTAGTATAAATCCGTTTTATCTACAGCACATGTAAACAATATGATCAGTAAACCACGTTGCAGTTGATTTCTTTTACTACAAAACAATCGAATTGTATTCTTTCGCATATCAGGAAGGACGGAGGTTTTCAAGTAATGTTTTCCTGCGTTATTTGAAGCCAAATTAAATACAAACTAAACAAAACGTGTGTAGTCGTAACAGTCAATAGCTCTGCACCAGAGATCTGGCAATTCATTATAATTTCTTCAATAACATAATTTGTGAATCTGCCGTAAACTATCACGGAACAACGAAAGAAGGGAACATTTAGGAGACTAAAATTCTGAACGGAGAAAGTAAAATGTCCAGGGGGCAATAAATACAGCGATCCGCCACAGTGACAAGCCGCCAATTGATTAGGGTGTAAAATGGGAGGTATGCAATGCAATGGCCTCATCATCCCAGTGCGTTGATTTATTCCCGCTCACCGAATATTGACTCAGTATTTTGTTGTGAAGAGTGATAAATATTTTCGTTTTAAGGACACCCTTCGGGAATACGTCACTCGTTGGGGGCTTAGTCAAGGATATCGAGGTGATCAAGATTTAGGGCATGGAAGGAACAAATGGTAATGGACAAAATCTGCTGTAATGCTCGTAAAATCGAAATATTGAACAGATGTTAGTGTATAGATTAAAGGTATTTCCTAATTATGATCTACTTTTTTTCAACTGGAAGTACCTTAATTTCTTCGAAATGTAAAATATGAAATATTGTTATCATCAGTAGATATGAAAGTAGTGAAACATTATTTTTTTCACAGATGTATTGGGTTTTTATTCCAATAAGACACTAAATGCTATTGTTAGCAGAATGCATCATTCAAAGACCATGTTGAATATTATATCTTTATTTTTGTAAAACCATATCGATTTATAACGGTTTCTGCAACAGCATGCACATAAAACGATCCAATATTAAATGCTTGCTCCTGTGTACTCCTACGAAACGCGAAGAATAGTTTTGCTGTGGAGACACTCCAGCAGAGACACTGTTGCATATGAACACAAATCTAATTTAAACTAATCACCTATACAGACCTCGTTTATTAAAGGATTACTTTCACTTCGTGGCACCCTATTCTTTCAGCTATTGACAGTCATGGAAGCATCGAATGCGATATTTCCAATTAATCTTCCTCGTATATTTAGCAGCAAAAGTGTATTGTAGAAATGGTATGTCTATATTGTGGATTTCAGCACTATTTTTGCGAACTTTTATCACTTTATGTCAAGCATGGGAAACTGGTGTCCAGGATTGTATCCAACTTGTCCTAAGAAGTGTGTACGTAGGTGTGTGTGTGTGTGGGTGGGTGTATAATATGTACATGTGTGTATATGTATGTGTGTGTATGTGTGTATGTGCGTAGGTATATGAATTATTAAAAAATGAGATTTGCTGGTCCAAATTGGGTAATATAATTATCATTCAATGAGAGTTAGTGAGAGAGAGAGAGAGAGAGAGGGGGATAGAGATAGAGAAAGATAGAGAGAGGGGGAAAGACAGATAGGGATAGAGTAAGATAGAGAGAGGAGATAGATAGGGATAGAGAGAGAGAGAGAGAGAGAGAGAGAGAGAGAGAGGGAGAGGGAGAGGAGCTGTCATCCGAAATCCAACCCACCCCTCTATGCGTGATGGCGTCGATCTTTAAAAAGAGCATAAATACGATTTCTAAAACAGGCCAAGTTGATCCTCATATAAGCGATTTTTAGACATAATTATATTCTTCCATGCTTTAATAATATAAATTTGACCTTCGTGTTCATGAAAGCACCCTCCTGGTACGATGAATTATTGAATACCAACACAACGGACCTTCCATGCTTGGCTAACCATTGATAAGATGCAAAGGAATAAGTATACCATGTATGTTTTAGTATGTGTGTGGATGCGTGGGAATGTGGGTGTGTGTATGTGGGTGTTTGAGAAACAGAGTACGTATGTGCATGTGTGTTTTCTTATTTGTTATATCTCTTCAAAGCGGTGGGACTCAAATGAAAAATAAAATGAAGTGCTGCTTAACCGAGAAATTATTCACTGTTGCATTGAAACCCAACTGCGAATGTTTAGGTTACTTCTAGCAATTTTTTTCTCGATTAGCATGTGACCATTTATAATGCAATATTGTCCTGTGTTGTCTTAACGAGAAAATAAGGAGTCGAACTTTGGATAACAGGGCAGAGCACTTCTTATGAAATGTCCAACGGTTTGTATATATGCAATCATACTTACTGTGCAATAGATTGATTAACGTAGTGCAATTATTGATTGCAGACGAAATTCAGACCGCAAAACACCTATACTTTGTTATCATGTTCTTTTTTTTTTATTGCTCACAATATTGGTAAAATAAGATTGAATTGAGTATACAGACTCAACTTGCATACTCATACAAAAGTACACCCACTCATTAACACATACCCCCACACACACGCGCGCGCACTCACACACGCACACAAACCTAACGATACAAAAAAAAACACTGGCAAATACACCTATGCGAGCGCACAGACTCACACACACAACCCCAAAACTTCATACCATCATGAAATAACGTTCCAAGTAGACAAGATGGAGCAGGAGGGGAGGGGGAGGGGTAATGTAATGGAATATCACGAGCCCTGGCCATCCTTGGAGCCCTGGGTGTAATTCCATTCCTATTCTATATTGGCTCTGAGGTCGAGTACGACAAGTCGATCGACAACTTTACCGGGTCTCCTGACAAATTGGACAGCAATACTCCATCAGTTCGGCCCCTAAAGAAGATTATTGAGTTGACCTCATTTCTCTACGTGTGAACCACGTTGGATATTAACTGCACTGGGATCGGGACGGAGGGGAGTTTGTGTGTATAAAATTTAGGAGATTTTGTGTTGATGTATAAGTATGTATGTGTGAGGTTGCATGTCATTCATTTATAGATTCTAGCTCTCCAATAATGCTCACTTGGTAGTTTATAGTAGAAATGCCTTTCATATCTGCTTCGGTAAGGGTAGGAGGACAAATATTTTGAAACGGGTCCCAGGATTGGGTGTATATGATATAATGACAATTTTCGAAATCCATTCTTAATTCTCAAATATCAAACTCTTCAGAGGTTTGCACTGTACACTTCACTCACACAAGTGTATTTTGTGGTGGAATAGGAAGATATGTCCCTGTAACAATAAAACTAGTATATACCAACATCCAACAGCATTTACCAATATTTCAACAACTTTGCCCAGTTGAATAACAGTTCCGACAAGATTATCTAATACACCGTACGAACAAATCGATAATTTACCCAACAATAAAATCATATCTGGTTTCAATTTGATTATAACTGAACCTGCACTTCAATTAAAAATTCAAACGATCGAATCGCTGCAATAATGACACGAATGACTGCACGGGACGTCCCTTGATTGCTATTACATACGGGGGTAATAGGGTAGTGGATCTTTGTTGAATCAGCGTCCCTATACACCAATGCTATATTGACATGTCACGAGCGTGACAAATGAGGAATAGCATGGGATAGATAATGAAAGGAACTTGAATGACACGATATCAATCAATGTTCTGATGGGGTCCCGATTAGAGTTTTGATCAGCTACTTCCGATGGCATTAATGAGTCCTATGAATTGGGATGGTTGGATCCAGAAGGTATTAACTCCAATATACTTTCAAAATAAAACCAGTATAAGCTGTACACTTTCTATGTTTAAAGCAATAAAGGGGGAAATGTCCCATTGTGAATACATGAGTTCTGTAGAATATAATCATGAACTTTATGCCTAAGGGTAAGGTGTGTGTAAAATATAATCAAAATACGCATCATCTAGTGAACAAACAAATTGTTGTGTTTATAATATAAAGTTGTGCAAAGTGCAAACTGAACTCAGGTCCTTTGTTAGATGAAAGGGAGGAGAAATCAAAATATTACATGAATTTCCCTTTTATCCCAATCTTCTTTTTATTCAGAGTAGAGGTTGTTACTTGTGTCGTAAAATTTTGGTGTGTTGAGTAATGGACGGAAAATGCTCATTGAAAACTTGTCAATTATTTTTATCATGTCTAAAATTAAACAAGCTTTATCGAGACACCTGTCCTGGCCCCCTGTAATACTTCATCTTGGTGCCAAATGGACAGAATTTACTTGCTACTTGACAGTCATTTATGTGACTGAAATATCCGCCTCCAAACTTGATCTACAAGTCTGCTTTGGAGCCCATAACAATCGCCCCCGATTGCGGGAAAATATGGCGGTTTTTTTAAATATATTTTTGTTAAACATGCCTGAGGCCCATCCTTCTTCAGACTTGGATGAAACCAATACGACATACTGTCTTTTTAATGGAAATTGTTTATTCAGCATCAAATAATGTCTAAGATGATTCACGGAAGGAAAGGGATTTGGTATGTGCATAACATTTCGGAAAACCTGCTGGGCTTCTTAAACATTCTACCTTAATATCATACGGCGCGCAACCAAAGTGATATACGCTTTAAGACGAAATGCATTTGATTGAAACATCCGGCGCCAAATATAATCCATGTAAGAAACCTGTCTTGGCGTTCTTGCCAAGTGTAGAGGTTTGGAAGAGGGGGTTTGACAATGTAAACCACACTGTCAGAGAATCTGACATGACCGTATTGCCTAGTTTGTACACACTCAAGAGGAGGAGGGGCAGGCATGGATTAGGGGTAGAAGCGGGAACTTTAGCTCTCGCTATGCCTCGTCAATGGAGGAATGCATTTTAGAGGGCAGATGTTATCACAGTTGGCACGAGGAATCGATTGAACGACATCATTATGTTGATAAAAGAGTAAGGGACCTCCGCTTAGAGATGTATGCATCTAGTCATGTCAATATTTCTATAACTTAGCCAAGTTGATTCTACCTCTTTGGTAAAGTATTCAGTACCATTGCAATGGTTTCGGATATTGCAGACATTATTTAAAATTGAACTTTACCTAACAAATTGGTTTACCCAAGACAAATCTTGCATTTGTTTCAAGCATAATATCGAACTTAGAGATAAAAAGTTTCAAGTAAATTCTACGATGAATAAGAAATTATGAATATTTGAATGATGTTAGGAATTTGATCTCAGCAGTTATTGTCCTTTTCACATTATATTTTACAAACCTTGATCATGTGTACTGATGTACTGATGATGTAATCACCTGTTAACTTCTTATTGTTTTTAAGGGTCTGTTTAAATTATGAATGCATATACAACTTTCAGACATGAAAAGGCTGAATAATTCATCGATGATAAGGGTTAATTTTAAGTTTCTTTTAAACAATAAGATAAAAATTACGTGCAGAAAAGTGCATGACATATACGCTATAACCCGTGACCAAAATATGACAATTTTCATAGAATGAAATGCCCGTTGAATTGGATCGTCTAAATATTCACAATTTTCTCACTTCTCATCCGATTTGCTTCAAGTTGTTATATGTTTGCCTGACGATAATGCAGTTTTGTAACAGGATGGGACCAGTCTGGTGGTTTACAAGCAAGCAATTTGATCTCTAGTTGCTGTATCGTAATGCACAATTGTTTGATTTTGAGTCTCAGACGACGAAGCAAATTCTGACTAATTCTACTGTCAAAGGGAGAATCTGTATCATCACTTTTGCTCTCATCGTGTCCTCGTTACATATTCCGACGTCATTATGAATGATTGAAGAGGAGGATGTTGGGGGACATTAAACAAGGAATTAATCGGATGAGACAGGCGGAGAGCTTGATAAACCGATAAACGGCGCTTAATGAAAGACGCGTGCAATCGGAAGTGGCCGGATTGATCGCATACTTGACCCGGAAGCTAGAGGTCAAATAACTCATCACACGTAAATGGTGTTAAATGACAACCATGTCTGACACGTTCCCCTGCCATCTCCTATCATCATCTTTGGATACTTGATATCAGGCGAAGATTAATTGGACGTGGAATTGATTAAAGTACACCTCATCGTTGACTGTACAGGCTTTTCTAGGGTTGATGAGTATTAATTATTGCAATTCATTTCTTACTTATCAAACATTAAGGCTCATAGCTATGAAGTATAGGATACCCGGTATTGCAGCAAAATTAGTTGAAATTGTGCACATTGATAGATGAAGGGGAACATTTTTATTTGAATGTTATTAACAATTGTTGACAAGTTAGATATGAAACCTTCTGGGAATTAATCTTTGCATTCATTCAATGGAATATCAGATTTACCAGAACTGTTCAAAAAGTAAAAATATCATTAACAACAATGGCGATCATTAGACAATCATTATCGATGTAAGATTCTTGGAATATATCGTCTGGCAAAAGTACAAATGTTAAAAAGATTAGCACCAATTCAAATAGTTGCATCAGACAGATATGTGCTTGGTATTAAAGATAGTAGTTAAATGTCGTGTCTGTTGGTGCTTGTAGCAATTAAATATTATCATCCTGCGGTCAATCTATTTATCGAGACAGCGGCGTATCACGGGTGTTCTGGGTTTGAGGAGACGGTGATGGAATAGAGCATAGGGGATTANAGCTGCTACCCTGGGTAAATAGAATGCATTATTGTAGAATAATATACCCATATCCAATAATTTTTCTCTAGCATTTAAGCTCATCACACATAATTTTATGGGAGTCAAAATTAATGAACTGGAAATATTCCGAAATCTAGATTGTTTTAAGCTACTGGTAAACGGTGTCAATTAGACCATGGTAGGGAAAGGGTAGGGTTGTAAAAGAATTATCCCCTCATATAGGCGATTTCTCGATATATCACTCTCTATCTCTCGACGCTTTCATGTTTTGTCACTCTGCTCAGTGATGTAAAACGCAATCCTAAACCGTCCCAGGGCAGTCTAAATTGCAGCCTAATCGTGCAAATATCATCGGTCCCTCGGAATGACGTCATCACAACGTAATGGATAACAATAAATGGAGGGAAACGACACCGCTTAGGCTGCTCTTTTTTCGTGATTTTTTTTTGCGCTTTTTCGATCCTTCACGCTTGCGGTTGGGACGACGTATCCAAATTATTCATGCTTTTGCTCGCAAGTGAATACAAATTTCTCCGAACAAAAATATCAAGATAGACGGGGAAGTGGAGTCTTTACTTCCAAAATCCCATTTCATATTGAATTTTACATTTACCCCATTTGTTCATGGCCAGGCTCTCAAATCTGATAGACAGTTATCCATAGATAAGTTTGGGTGGCATTGTTACACCATATGCTGCTCGCCATATTTTCCAAACCAAAGAGATCGAAATTGATTTTAATAGATATTGCTTATGTAACGAATCCTTGAATCTTTTTCAATAAAGGGAGTTACACTTTTTGGATTCGTCGTGCTCTCAGGGAATTACAAATTGAGGATTTTTTTTTAAAAAGCAAAATCTTACATTTACAATCATGGGATTCGAAAAGCCTTTTAAAAAGTCTCAAATTCATTCTTTCCGAAACATGTTTCAGGAGAGGAAGGAACAGATGGATATTGTATAGGGTTCGGGAAACCCTCACAAATTGGAAAAGATTATATTAATGGCCTTTATGTACAATATTGTATGTAACGAAAAGACCAATAGGAGAGGGAGAGAAAAACTGCCAGAGTTCATGTTCAAGAAAGACATACAGGACAAATATATTTTACCATCGTTAGCTACATATCGCAAATACATTTAAAAAAAAATTAAAATGTTACTCATGCCTTTACCTGATAACCCTTCCCGCAACCAACATCTGCGAACATTGTGTTACATTTTTAATTGCATATTTGGGACGAGGTTCTCACGATCATTATCCATTGGACATCCCTTAGTCCCACTCGTGTTAAATAACGTGACAAGGTGAAAGGCATTTGGTGCACCAGGTATCCCACGGAGACGCTATACCTGGGATCAATCTGGCATCCGAGGGTGGGTTTCACGAATACGATCCATTCATATATTTGCTAACATCCCATTAAAATGCGTCCAGAATCTAAATCACCCATGCTAACCGAATGTGGATAGCTATAGCACGATATTTTGTAACGCTCGCCAGCTAAGCGTGCAATGGAGCTGATCACTGGGTATTGTTTGAATAGTGCAGGGGATTCGTGTGTGCATTCTGAATTAAATCATTTAGAGGTGTTTCTTTTCAATATCGCGTCGCATTCCGAAAGTTGTACGAAGAAATGGGAACAGCGATAGTAATTCTTATCAAGACAGTATTGTTATGATATTTCGTAATTCTTTCATAATTGTTGAGTTTTTCATTCTATAGTTAAACATTTGATTGCCGTTATAAAAAAAACCGAATGAGAATGAAAAGAAAAAGATGAATAATATGTATGACGAAATAAGAGGCAGAATAAAAATAAGTATAATGATAATAATGATGATAATAATGATAATAATAATGATGATGATAATGATGATGATAGTGATAATACTACTACATATAATAATAATAATAATAAGAAGAAGAAGAAGAAGAAGAAGAAGAAGAAGTAGACGATCAAAATGAGGAAGATGAGGTGAAGAAAAGGGAATTCTCCCTTTTCATACCGCATGAAGGAACACTTCATATGAAAAACTTCTACTCATGTTTATACAATCACAAATCAGACGTGGGAGGGGTGGGAAGGGAGAGGATAAAATATCATCTCTACCATACGTTTATGGACTAAAGTTTGTTTTAAAAAAAAGTGATTTTTTATTTTGGCTAGAAACGAGCATGAAAGGCTTTAATACTCTACTACAATGTGAACGAAAACTGCCGAAGAACATTTTACTTACAAACTCTTCGAAAACGGCTTTNTCTCGGGATGTTGAAATATTATCGCCCATGGTCGCGTGCCGCTGGGTGATTGGAAACAGCATGCCTTGATGGTCGAAAATTCACTACAGCCAATTGAAAATCATTCGAAGCAATTTCAACAACTCGTTCGTTCGACCCCAGGTATCTGGCAATGATACAGTTTGTCTGCCCTTCAATTTGTCGAGATGTATCTGATTTTAACAATGTCCGCTCTCTGTGGGTGTGGGTGTGTGTGAGTGCGTGTGGAGAATTCGCTTGTCGGGGATTTTGGCTTGTGTCAAATACAATGTTGCAAATTTTACTATGGTATACTGTCATTTAAAGCGAAGATGATTATTCGTACCCCCAAAATGCTTATATCTTGCTTGACAAGGTCCCCTCAATTTGTATTCTGTTGTATTGAATCTCTGTGTATTTAGCTATAACACATAAATTTGTAAGGATCATCACTCTATAAGTTTTTTTTAAACTTTATCGATGATCCAGTCACTTCATATCTTTTTATGTATTTTATTTGTTTTGTTAAATATTGTTATGATTTGTAATTTTGTATGTTACTTTTTATTGAAATGATGAATAAATTTCGTATTGCAGAACAATGCTATCTTATCATTTAAATTGTTATCAATCAGATGTGAACTCGGTATAATATTTTTTTTTATAACCATAATGGATCAGAAAACGCATGTGGTCTGTATAGACTTCCATTGACTATACGCATTTGATGAGCGGCTAGCCTTTTATATTGTAATCAAATATTGTAATTAAACCATTCTGACCCAACTGGCTGGAAAAAAAGCCAAATCTAATATTTGATAATCAAACAACGCAGATAATTCAACCGCTTTCCACTTAATCTAATAATTAAAACAAAACAAACAATTTTTATTAGCCGACGCCTTTTACTATAAGGCAGACAATTTTCACAGAGAAAAGTAATTCTTTTTGTTTTGGGTAACTTTTTTAGAATAATGAAGAAAATGTCAGAATGACAAAACACACATACATAAAATGAGATCCTTACATAATGAGAAGCAATGTTGTCCATCGTCTTTGGGACATGTTTGAACAGCTCTAATAGGGAGCTTCAGTGACATCAAACATGTCAAAACAGCGATTTAATGAACTTTGTTATGTCAAAATCTTGTTTTCCATTGATCGATTTCAACGTTGTGAAAGGTAGAATACGCACGCACATTGGCTTTCTGAAAATTAGCCAGACACAAGCATAACAGCATAAAAAGGGTCAATGGACCCATTTAGAAAGTGATTTTGATCGGGCAATTTTCTAACAACAAAAAAACACCCATTCCCAGGCACTCACAACTTATTAGAACAATGTAGAAAACGTGCATTATCACATCAGATAGGTCTATGGCCGAGGATGTCATATGGCGATGGCCAACACAAGGTCACCAAGCCTTTATTTACAGCGTTATCCATCCCCTACCCGCTATCATATTTTTACNAAACAAACGGTTTTGACATCAGCATTGATATAGTCGAAACAAGGACGCCATCTGTTGACGATATATGTTCCAACCATTTGGAGTTATAATGGTTCCATAGTAGTTTCACATCTTACGAAGATAGTCATCTAATGTTTCTTTCCTATGGTTCAAATTTCTTTGTTGATACAATATCTTAAATGGTGGATGTTGTTCAATTTATTCATTGTTATAATCACAACCAAAATAGGCTTGTCCTTTCATCGATATACATTTCCTAAAATTACATACAAATTATCACATATGAAATAGTAAACTTTCAAGATAGACTATGCTACATTTTCACAATTACATTGCATGGTGACGTGCATGAAAAAAAAATGTTTCTTCCAAGTTCCTAGGAAAGACACTTATTTCCTGTACGTATAATCTGTGATTAAGGACAATTAGTTGTGTCTTAAATGTTTTTCATTATGTTGATTCGAACTTCAGAAACGCTTATGGCGCCCTCTCCCGGAACTCGAAATTATTTTTCAAAATTATTTTTAAAATGTTGCAAAACATTCTTGTATTACGTAAATTTCTAATCTCGCACGATGATTCCATACAAAATATATCGAAATTCTGAAATACTGAGAGCTAGATAGAAACAGCGGAAAGACACGAGCTGACTGGTGACCATACAAAATGCATGAGATGTATTTGAACCATGATTTATGGCTCCATCTGTTGGCTAACACCCGTATCTATAAAAAGACTTGAACTTCACACAAAAACAAGAGAAAGAGAGGAAGTATTTAGCATGGAAGGGCGGAAGGATTATGGCCCATAAGACTCGTTTATCCGGTTGGAAGTTCACAGTTCTTTTACACAGTACAGCAGCTGAATAACTTGAGTTGGAATGTAAGTGCTTGTTGAAAGATCCTGATTAATGCTCATCCACGAACACCCAGCTGGGCCACAATACGTATTAATAGAATATATACTGAAAATAATCATACTCCAGGAATTTCTGAACTTGACTTACAGCCGGGTTTGGCCACTTAAAGGGAACATTCAACCGTGCGAATAAATCGTCTCAAAATGCGTTTTGACCCCTTTGACCTTACTATGCATTACAAATTCTGAAAATACGAAATAACAAAATAATCGTTTACTCGCTCAAAATAGTCCAAGTGAATCAGCACCCCTAAACACGTAGGTTAGCCATGCAGCGAAACGATCACACTCTAATTGCCGAAACTCCACTCAAAAGTTTCTCCGCTCATGGTGCATTGCTGTGTAGAGGAAAGCGTGCGGCCAGGCACTTACTGGAAACATCGCTTAGTTGTTGTAAATACAGCAGTGACTAAATTAGCGAAAAGAAAATCTCGGCAACGTATATTGGCTTTAACTTTTTATTTGCCTAATTCATTTGAATATGATTTCCACATATTTTCAGGTTCAAGATAGTACTCGACCTTAATCTAATAGAGTTGCTTGTATTGAATTTTATCATATAATACATAGCGTTTGTATGATTTATTTGACCTGAAACCAAATGGCGCCCACTTGACTTATGACATAACAAACTAGTTCCTTACCAAAATGTAACCCAGGGATTTGATCTTAAACTGAGTTTTTTTTTTGGTAATTTCAGTCTTTTTGAAGAGCTAAACATTTATCTTGAGGTATAATGTGTACTCCATCGGCTATATTCGAATATCAATCGGATTATATAAGAAAATATGTATTCATAAAATATGTAATCAAAGCATGTGCCATAAACTGATATTCGCCGGGCCGGTAAAAAAGCAGGTTCAGAAAGTTATAAATTGATCATAAATGTAAATATCCATGCCTCGGATAAAGGACGACCCTGGCGTACCAACATCAAACAGAATGAAGGATTCTGTCTCTCTGTACTGGATGATTGTTAATACAAAAAGAACAATGTATACGCAGTGTAAACAATAGCTGGGCTTGTGAATACAATCCAAATGTATATAATTTTTTTGACTTGACAAAAATCACTGCGTGCATGCAGCAAATTCGACAAATTATACATAGTATATGCTTTCCCATCTGATTGCATGTAACGGAGCGTGTCGCTATGGTAACAGTGTTAGCGGTGCGTGCGAGCTGGCAGTCACGATGTTTCCGTTTCCGGTAGACTATATATACATAGAAATGTGTACTCTATGCCGGAAGGATGCGCGAAAGGTAATTTAAGGTAGAGAAATAATATAAAGGCATACAACGTTCCACTACCCTGCCCCGATGTTGTAAATGAAGCGTGTAACCATTTGCAGGTGAAGGAAAAGGGGTTATTTTCAGGACANTTTTTTTTTAGATAAACACGCTCCCCGGACGCAGGTCATACGGAGGACTGACGGTAGGCTTACGCTCCTTGAGCGCAAATAGAACGTCAGTCTATCGTCTGATCCGCGTACATTGTGCGTCCAGGGAGCGTTTAATTTCTAAAAACGCTGGGCTGACCCAGGTTAAAAGCGCAAAGGTGTAAGTTGGCCTTAAGTGCTGAATTCATAACACACGTCACAGAGACCATTTTATTCTAATCTCATGAGAATGATCCTTTTTCTGATACGTTTTCAGGTTTTTAATATCGAGATAATGTCTTTATAAAGCTCAGAGCAATAAATCGTACTGCAGTATCTAAATTTCATTACTTTATACACAATTGTATTAACTTATCTAAAAGTAGTTTTCCATTATGTACATTCGAATAACACCGCTCGTTAAACATCTAATGGTGGCATTAAGTTTATTTTTGGAGCTGATCTTTTCATTAGTCAGGCAATTAGTGAGTATCCCACAGCTCTCGTCGAATATAATCTCTTATGATAGGTAATTAAATGGATGCTTACAAGTGTGACCTCGGGGGTGGGGTGGGGAGGGGCCTGTATCACACTGGTTGGCTATTGGTTGCTTTCACCTGCCCTTAACCTCAATCCCGTGTAAATGTTTGGGTTCCAGATAGATATCATAGCCATCAGGCTTTCAAAGCGCAGCCATTGTTTACATTGTAAGTTATATCTGTGGTATACGTTTTGTTGATTATTACATCTATATGTGCATTTAATGTGGAAGGATGGCATAATAGCCTCTCTTATAAGGAAACGAAATAAAACAAACATATTAAAATGGAATATGTAATAATCATACAAATTAATCAAATAAAAATGGATAAGTAGATTAACGATGAAAACAATCTAAATACAAAATTACTAGTTATTGATCGAACACAAACACACACCACTGAATTTAGGGGGGGGGGGGACATGGAAAATAGCACAACACAAAGCAAAATGAACCGTCATGATAGCTTTGCCTCGTTTAATTATTGTCTGCCATGGTTTCAGGAATAAATGCCGCAGTGTTTGAGGCATATTGAACAAAATTTTGAGATTCAAATTGTCATCCAAATAACATGTCAATAACGTCCCTGACAGTTTCCTTCGCAACCGTTTATTGAGGCGGCACAGCTGCTGAATCTGGGTGAATATCAAACGAAGCAAGGATCTAACTGAAAGTGCATTGGTACTCCATCATGTCAGTGGAATTAACGATATCAGGGAGAGGGGGAGAGGGAGAAAGAGAGAGAGAGACAGACAGAGAGGGGAGGGAGGGAGAGAGAGGGGGNGAAGAGCTAAACATTTATCTTGAGGTATAATGTGTACTCCATCGGCTATATTCGAATATCAATCGGATTATATAAGAAAATATGTATTCATAAAATATGTAATCAAAGCATGTGCCATAAACTGATATTCGCCGGGCCGGTAAAAAAGCAGGTTCAGAAAGTTATAAATTGATCATAAATGTAAATATCCATGCCTCGGATAAAGGACGACCCTGGCGTACCAACATCAAACAGAATGAAGGATTCTGTCTCTCTGTACTGGATGATTGTTAATACAAAAAGAACAATGTATACGCAGTGTAAACAATAGCTGGGCTTGTGAATACAATCCAAATGTATATAATTTTTTTGACTTGACAAAAATCACTGCGTGCATGCAGCAAATTCGACAAATTATACATAGTATATGCTTTCCCATCTGATTGCATGTAACGGAGCGTGTCGCTATGGTAACAGTGTTAGCGGTGCGTGCGAGCTGGCAGTCACGATGTTTCCGTTTCCGGTAGACTATATATACATAGAAATGTGTACTCTATGCCGGAAGGATGCGCGAAAGGTAATTTAAGGTAGAGAAATAATATAAAGGCATTCAACGTTCCACTACCCTGCCCCGATGTTGTAAATGAAGCGTGTAACCATTTGCAGGTGAAGGAAAAGGGGTTATTTTCAGGACAGATTTTTCCTCAGTGAGGAGTTGAAAATCAAAACTTGTATATCTATTATCAGAACCTAGAGCCTGTAACATGATGAGATACGATTAATTTTGCAATTAATCAATTAATCAGATCTATTTTGCACATATTTTTCCATAGAATTACCATAAGTTTGATTGCATCTGTTATGCTACAGAAAATGTTAAGACGTCTATGTTATGATATAGGAGCACAAAACATTTAAGTCGTTATAGTAAGAAGGGGGATAGCTAAGACAATTTCATGCTATTGAACTCTAGTCTTATTTAGCCCACACCCCTGGCTTTCAGTCTGCAAAAATATAAAACACGTTTGCACCGGTGGCTCTAGACGATATACAAAAAACAACACACACACAAACAAAAACAAAAAACACTCAACCTGGTCTCCCCTACCCATAACAAAGTCCCCGTTTTAATTGATTTGACTTTGTTTCGACTGTCACATCGGCACCCCCCCCCCAAAAAAAAAAGACCACACCATCCATACGTAATAACTCACATTCGTTTTCTTTTTTCTTTTTTTACAAAAAATGCTGAATTAATTTAGAAATACTCATTACATGCACACATTATGGTCACATATTGTAGATGAAAACATATCGGCGGGTAAGCAGGGCACGGGGGCTAGAGGCGGTTAGGAAGGACAATCAAACTCCCACGTAGAAATCGTTACTCTAAAATCGATATTATTCTAATGATTAAGAAGACAAGAAAGTCAAAACGAAGCAAAATATCAATGTACACAGCAATGACAATGTATACGTTGCCTGTTCATTTTAGTTCAATAATAATTGAATGAAATTCTCGAATAGCATGACCTGCAATAACTTATTGGCAACTCGTTCGATTTTCCGATCCCAAATAAAAAAGGGGTTTTTCCTTTTTGGTATGTTGATGTAACCAATTCTATACNAGAGAGAGAGAGAGATAGATTTAGGGAGAGAGGAATAACGATGAAAAGACTTGAGTCCTTAAAGTGACAGACATTCTTCAGATCTGAAAAACATAACTGTCATTTTCATCAGATTAAACAATCCTTCGTTTGCGTCTTAAATGACGACTTACACAGGTCTTTAATGTAAATCAGTTATGCATTATTCCGGAGGCATTAATATACACTTCTTAGATACGCAGGTAGCTACGATAGAAGTAAAATGTATGTGCAACTTTCAGGAAATGAATTTGGAATGACTTAAAAAATCAGTTTAAAAAAAAAAATCAAAATCCAAAATATAACACGTAATTAGTGCTTCCATGGTATGAATCGTACAAGCCCTTCCAAACAAAAACAGCCTTTTATTCTCAACTCCCGCTTTACTTTCAAACCTTACCCCCATTCATACCCCTCAATATCCATTCACATATCCCTTCTACTTCCATATACCCCTAACTCCCCCTTTGTTCCCCGACTTCCCCGTTCACTCCGAATTTAATTCCACTTTAACAGCCCTGATTTGTTCTTACATCCTCTTACAACTACTTATACTTTACAGCCCCTTTCTTCCGTTATCCCTTTTTACCTCTTTTCCCCTTTGTTTCTGTGTTTCTTTTCTTTACACCTCTTGTTGGCCCCTTCACTCTTCATTTTATAAGTCCACATCTACTGTAGATGACATTATGAACTTATTAGGCCCCAAGTAATTAGATTTAGAACAAATCATAGTTTATATAGTCTTTAAGCAGAAACGTGACATTTTGGACTAAAACGACAAGTAAAGTCCAATTTATTTTCATTTGGAAGAAGATTAATGTATTAATGTAAGCAATCCATATTGTATGACATTTTCTTGACATCTTCACACCTCTCCCTTTTCCTCATTGACATCTAAATGTCCTTCTTTTTCTTCTATTTTGTCCCTTGTCTTCCATCTTTTGCACCATTTTCACTCCCTTATCCCTTTTATCAGTATCTTTAAGTCCCTAAAATGACCATACTTTTCTTTCTTTCTTTCCCCTGTTTCCTTTCCTTCCGGTTAGCCCCCTTGCTTTCTTTCTCCTTTTATTCCCCTCTCTCTTTCTACTTTCACTTTTCTTGTTCATTGAGTTCACATCTATAGTAGATAGCATTATGAGCATATTAGAAGAGGAGGAAAGATGAAATAATATGATTGCTGAAGCAAACATATTTATTAAAAAGATATCAAAGACTGTCACTGCCTATAGCTATTATAATGAGCAAGAAAATCGAGTTGTGAAAACATTAAATCAAATTATATTTCATGAAAATAGTTTTAATACAACAACTATTTGACGGTCTGCTCTTAAAAACATTAATAATACCTGTAGATTTTCTATATTTTCATCCAATTCGCCCCTCATTCCCCCTCATTATGTTTGTGTTCACCCCCTCGTCAAGTCTCAAGAGCCAACCCTTTCTTTTATTCTCTTTTCTCCTCAATATCCTTCTCCCTATTTTTTTATCCATATCACGACCACCCCCTCTTACTTCCCACTTTATCCCTCAATGCGTCAGCTTCTACGGCAGATAGCATTATGCACGCATTAGAATTCAGACCATTACACCCCTGGTTGAGCACCCTGGTTGAGCTCCAAACCCTTAACGCACAAAGCTGCATAAATTCGTGTACTAACTCTGTGAATGAGAAGGGAGTGTGGTGATGGAAAAGCTCTACTCAATTATATTGTTCTAGCAATTCCCAACGGATAGTGGTGTGGCTCTTAAAATCGACATGGGGTAGTGCATTTGTGTCTTGGCATGTATTTGACTAATAAGTACTGACAATCTGTGATGTAGTTTGGAATAGAGAGAGGGAGAAAGAGAGAGAAAGAGGGGGAGGGAGGGTGGAGTATGTCTATTTTCGTGTCGGGAGGGAGGGTGGGGATGTCTATTTTCGTGTCTTGAATTATTGTGAATGTTTATGATATTACAATTACCATTGTTGTTATCAGTCAGTGTATTATCAACGCTTNAATAATGCTGCAATTGTAGAGCGCTTAGAGAATTCTTAGAGTTGATAGGCGCTATATAAAAGCCGTTCATTATTAGTATTATTATTATATTGTTGTAAAAAAAAGTAACAAAAAGTCAATCATGGTAGATTGCATTTCTAGACCCCATTTTATTTGTAGATATTCTGCTGAAAGAGTAAAATTTCAAATTCTCAGAAGCACATGGTATATCCACGTGGTTTCCCTTTCAAAAAAAGAAAACGAACCTTTTATCTTGACATGAAATTTCCACCTGTTATAAATCAATATGCATTGATCAGAAAGTACGATGAAAACCCTTGTGAGGAACCATTTAGCATGATGAATGTGACTTATGTATGAATTTAGCGTATGAACAGGTGATTATAAAAAGAAAAACAAAAGTTTCTCAGTCTTTAAATTGACGTTCAAGTGGTTCATTCAAATAGTATTCACTAACCTTTTGTATCTTAAATGATGGAAAATTAAACAAAACAAGATAATAATGATAATCAAATCGATTTAGACATGCATTCAATTTGTATCCAAAGCCTTATTCGCTAGTATTACAATGTTTTTTTTTTTTTTTATCAAGGTTGCACTCCTCCTTGCGCGCTAGCATTTCATTAAACAAATCTATATGGTTGGGTGACATGAGAAAATAAAAATCATTGTCAGTCTTTGTTACTTGCATCAATTGCTACTGATCTGGTGCAATACAATTTGAATAATTACATTTTGCTGATGGAAATAAACACTTTTGTATGGTTGGTTAAATATTTCAGTCTTATGGCAAGTTTCATTCACAATTGAATACTACGCCGAAATATTATCTGGTCTTAACCTAGCCTTATGTCCAGGTACTGGTCGTTGATATAAATATTTAGACTGCTGAGCTGGCCCCATTTCGTGCAGATAATTAATCATATGATTACCCCTGCATTCAATTTTAAAACCCATCCCTATTCAAATGAAAAGACGAATATAATGGTCATTAAAGTAATTGGCCTCAGATTAACTGACCGTTGCACGTATATTAGGGTCAGCAGGTCGTTTTGGTGGTCAAAATTGGCTTGAGACTATATCAGGACTCCAGTGGGAACAAACATGCCCTGTGACACTGTGTGATATTGCATTGAATTAGCAAAACGGAAATAAATTAAGGCTCTTTGATAAGCTTTATCTTCTGGCATTCACTAATTTTGAAATATTCTAATTTTCCTGCAAATTTATAAACCACTACAACCACTACATTACAAACGCACACTTGTCCTTTCCACACACTCATCAGTGAGTGTAGCTGTAAATAGCGGGCTGCATTTCAAGGAAAAAAAAATCTTCCAGGTACCCATTATTCTCACCTGGATAGAGTGCAGCACGATGTTAATGAATTTCTTTTTACTGAGCCTACGACACTCTAGTTGAAAGGTGAAAGTATATAAGAACCACTACACCACAATGCACCAAGCCGCCTCTAATATGGAAATTAGCGTCCCAAGGACAAATAATTCCGATATGCTGTGTCTATGGCGGTTTATTTCAATCTTTAGGTCATTTAGAGTATTCAACTTTGATATTGAACTTTAATGCCCCATTCGGTATCAGACAATAGACTAAGGCAATTGAAATTTACCTGAAAAAATGCAAGTGCTATAGAATTTCCCGAGCATTCACTGACAATACACTGGATAAATATTGGATCAGTGTAAATGGAGTATATTTCAACAGCACTAATCCATCTACACCATCAATCATTCAGATAATACAAATTATTAACGAATTTAANCTAGTACCATTACTACTACTACTACTACTACTACTACTACTACTACTACTACTACTATTTCTACTACTACCACCACTACTAGTACAATTAATACTACTTCTACTACTATCAGAGTCATCATCATTATAAAAAAAACTATTTTTTTTTATATCTTTCACGTAACTTCTACGGTAAAACGATGCTTTAACGATGACATTTTAACGTCATTCACGGTGCATCTGTTTCATATGTAAACATCTTAACTGTTAGTGCAAAACACGTACCCTGGCAATCGTAAAGTAGCCTAGTGAGAGATACGACCGCGAGGGGAGAAATTAGATCGGAACATTCGGATCACTATCTGAAATGCCTTCACGACTTGGCTTGTTTGTTGATGGGTTCAAGATGAGGGGGATGAAAAAAAAATCAGTGGAGAGAAAGATAGAGAGAGAGAGAGAGAGAGAGAGAGAGATAGAAAGAAAGACAGAAATAAAGGTAGAGAGCGAGAAAGAAAGAAAGAGAGAAAGAAAGGTAGAGAACGAGAATGAAAGAAAGAGAGATAGAAAGGAAGAGGGAGAGAGCGGAAGGTAGGAGAGAGAGGGTGGGGACTGGAATACCTCCGCATAGAATAATAAGAATAGTTTAAGATGAAGGTAGCAAATCATTGAAAACAAATAAGTTGAAATTCATGTCTAGATATGAGATACAACCAACAAAAATCCATTGATAGGAGAATACATGTATTTTCCCCCATCATTATATCAAAATCAATAATATACATCTCTACGTTGTTCGATATAATAGTACAAAACGCTTTTCAGGGTGTTTTCAGAGTATTTACATATTCATATCAATATGATAAATTCCCTATTTACACACCAATGTAAGATTTGCAAAATTCAATTTAATGAACGACTATTTGTATGTCAACGACTTAGGGAACACTACATCTTACAATTTCAAGAACCGTTATCTGAAGTTTATTGTCTCCGAGTATGAAATATAATTAAAATGTAAAGCCTATCTTAGAAAATCTTCCGTAAAAAGCAAATAAATCGTTTTCTCACANTTAAATGCATATGAACTCACCACCATCAAGACCACTTCCTCGAAAATATGCCGCAAAATAAGTTCATTTCTAATTTTAAACAAAATTGGAGGGAAAATTTCCAAGTTGTCATTGCTAAGAAAAGGTCGTTAAACTACCCTCCAATGCCACAAGTATTACAACATAGCAAAATTTCGTTCGTTTTTCATTGATTCACCTGTCGTATTTTTTTATTTTTCCGTAAATGTAAGAAAAATCACAAAAATATATTGTTGAAATTATAGCGTCCTGCACGGGTTGTAAATTATGTAGGGTAAAACAATTCTTAATTGGGTAATGCCTTACGTACCAAAGACCAAAGACGACAAAAGTAGAAAATTGCAATGTCTCGACTTGCAGATTGGTCAACGGCTTCTTGCAAAATATTTTCCCTTTCTTTAAATTGAACATATTCCATGACTTGTTGAATACTTCTACTATAAAAAAGTGTTAAAATCTATATACCATATAATGGAAATAAAATAGATAACCTTAGTAGAAGACGTCACTCTCAGTTCATTCAGGGCATGTGTTTTTTTTAATAAGTTTATGGCACATCGTGCATTGGCCATTAGGTTTTGAGAATGAGCAATATAATTCCAAAAAGTTATCGTTCTTGAGTACAGAGACTTATCCTGAGATATGTGTCCTGAAGGAATTAAGAGTGGGTCTATGTTGCACAATATGGCATGGGAGGGTATAAAGTAGGGAATAAATACCTTTTTCAGTTACCGAATAATAATGGTGTATTAATAGGGATTGGGAATAACGATAGAGAAAAAAAAGAGAGATAGAGAGAGGGAGGGAGAGTGTGAGAGAAAGAAAGAGAGAGGGGGGGAAGAGCTTGAGAGAGAGAGTGTGTGAGAAAAAGAGAGAGAGATAGGGGAGAGAAAGAAAGAGAGAGAGAGGGGGGGAGGGAGAGAGAGTGGGATGGAGGGAGGGAGGGAAAGGGAGGTCGGGGGGGGGGGGTCTTGTCTTGTCATATACCTCTTGCTATTAAAGCGGGTGGATGTATTTGAGTGTTTCAAAGAATCAGTATACCAATATTTCGTTTAATTCTCAAGTAGGTGTTAAGATTTGGCATATAAAATAAGCCAGAATAATTCAAGTTGATATAATCTTTTATAATTGTTCGCTCTTTATATCTAATATTCAAAGTAACAATTCATATAATGTGTACAATAAAACCTTCAAAGAATTGAAGAGAACTTGCACAGAATTGTAAAAAAGAATAACAAACCATGCAAAACCATTTTGAAGAAAATTTCACAAAAACTTAATGAGAAAGAAAATATGCTCAAAAGGCCGGACTGATTACAGTGTTGGCCCATATTATAGGTTCTGTTTTGGAAAATCCATGAAACTAAGTGGTAGTAGATTTGGAATAACGTCGACAATGCTGTATTGCATAACCGGCAGTGTTTTATTGCTCTACATAATTATAGTATCTAAGTATTATAGTATATGATAAACACCTTATATGATTGCTTTCAAACAGGTCCTAAAATATACGATTTCTTTACCAGAACTAGAACTGAGCGAATTGATAATGGAGAAGTCACAAACTAATACAGAATAGACAGGAAATGAACAGGTCTAGCTTGGGCATTTATTGCGTGAACATAATTGAACGCTTTGAATGACTATAGAAGTAATCGTCATTT
>BQKZ01005036.1:0-14250 GCA_036244855.1 Temnopleurus reevesii | reverse complement strand
ATGACAATAATTGCATCATGTCATATTTATCACAATAGTGCTGATAGAGGGCGCCAGACAGCTTTTAAAAAGTTCATGTTATTCCTTTAATTTTTCACTTTTTAAGCTCCAATCTTCATCAATATGATTTTCAGGGCTTTCTGGAAGTGTCTGGTGTACTTTTTTTTGCATTAAGTTGGAAAAAGTATTTTTAAATATTGTATTAAATATTCATGAAAAAGTGACTAAAAAACAAAGAAAAACAAAGGAAATTGTCGGAAAGCGTGTTTTCTGTTTAAGATGCACAATAGAGACCAAAAGCAAACTAAAAATCATAAATTGTGACCATTTCCACGTCTTTTGGGGCAGATTTGAAGCTGAAAAACTGAAATTATTCGAAAAACGGACAAACATGCCGTTTGTTTTGTGGTTGCCATGGCAACATGAAATACAGAATAATAATAAAAATGGTATCATAATGTCCGCAATAAAATTTCAGAAAAAGTCACCAAATTTAAGCGTAATCGGACCAAAAATGTAGGAGTGGTTTACGATTATGTGGTAGGGGGGCACAATGTGCCCCCCTACCACATAACTAACAATCACTTCATTCGGCTTGCGATCTTTGTACCCACATATTTTGTTGGGTAAGCTTGTCCCTCCAGGATGTATGTACATTCCCTAGGGATCATAAATTCAATTCAATTTTCGCTGGATATTCATTTGCGATTAATTTACGCGCAATGTATGAATGCATTTTTATAGATTGTGAATGTATTCTTTTTAATAATAACACATTATTTCAAATGGTTAGTCTTATAGTACATCTTTCACATTTATTATGGTGAGCATTATTTCTAGTCATTTTAAACAAAGAATAATACGAATTGACCAGAAAACAGTCGTTGTGTTATATTAGACCATAAGAGTATATGCTAATAATTGCCCGGTAAACAACGGATAAGTGTGAATAGGGTATGACTTGATTTCTAATCGATTTTCTAATCGTATTGAGATCTACATGGTGTCTGGTCCCATACAGATAATCCAATTCAATGTCCTTGGCGAAAGCTCGATTCCTCTGGGGAAAAAAGAAGGAGAGATCCGTGACCGAGCAAAGCTGGATTTGTATAAGATGACAAGACTGGAATTAATTGAAGGTAATTCGTGATATAATCTTATAAGATTGGGTAACAATCGATTCATTGAAAACATAAAGTGGGCGGATTGAATAAAGTATGTTTACTGAACTTTGGAAAGTGAGCATTGTGTGAGCTGAAAAGTAGATCTGATTGACGTCGCATCGTTGAAAAACACCTATGAGGGCAGCATGAGTGAGTTGAGAATGAAAGAAAAAATTAATTACGGATAATTAAGAATAATTATTCATGAACAAACTTACCGTTTTAAACTCATTCAGTCTTAATCTTTTTTTTTTTTTTTTTTTTTTGCTGCAGTAAATAATGTACAGGGTATTTGTACAATGATGTATATTAATTTCTATCTTCTTTGTGTTTTCTATCTGTTTGTTTGGTTCGTCTTTGTTTCTGAATGCGTCATTAACACTGTACGATGGAAGAGTGTGCTATCTTTTACACGTGCGTTAATTAAAATGCCAATTTTCTAACTATCATTGTTTACCTCAAACCAATAAATCTCTACTTGCACCTATACATCATTTTATTAATTGATACATTTAAACTAATTTTAAGCAGCTGGATAAGTTAGTCTATATCAGAATTGTTCACTCCCATGTGCTCTTGAGACGAAACAATACACAAATCGAAAAGAAAAGCACCGCCAAAATAGCCCGCAGAATAACTAAGAAGGTTTTTATAAATATGAAAGTATTGTCAGTAGTAGTTCGGCAAGGTTCTAGATTCTAGCGTGCATTATGTTTCGTTAGCCGACACATGCATAAGTATAATATTTCTAACTTTACGGTCATGCGAAATCCCATCCGTATAGTTTCGAGATATGAAATTAATACGAATGTTAAAAGCGTTGCTTTCTAGAACGGGGAAAGAATATACTTCACTATATATCCGATTAATGGATTGATCTGATGGCAAAAGGTAGCTTTCGATTGAAATAGCGATACCCACCATCAAAACAACTAGCAGACGGTATGAGGTTTGGCGGTCTTTGACACCACTTAAAATCTACCTTCCGTCTCTCCTAAATCATGTCAATGTCTGGGTCACATTGAAACGAGCGCGCAAAGAAATACTCACGAAACATACAAATTTACCATCTCATGTGAACAGTGACCCTGTAATTTCATTTTCATACGTCTGCATTTCGTTTTTCCTTTCTCATTTACGGCGATATTTCTTGAAGTAATCTTATTTCTTGAAAATCCCATTCATTGTCTTGGTTTACAGTATTTATTTTTAATTCAACAGGAATTAAAAGGTGAATATTCTATGTTGTGGAAAATCTGGATAGCTCAAAGAGGAGTCTGAAATCGAGTTACGCGGAATACCTGTGGGAATAGACTGAATTCTTAAAGATTTTAATACTTCTTTAAAAAAATCTTAAAATCTTTTAATTCTTTGTGAGTCTTTTTTTCTTTTACTTTTTAATCCTTTAATACCGATTTAAACCCAGGAAGCTTCTTTGAATAGTGATCTACATATCACATTTTTCTTTTTATAGCAAATCTCATTAGGCGAAACGACTGATTGAATAAGTACTATATTGTCTATCTGATTAACGTTTTCATAAAGGGGAACTACGCATCATTGTCTATGAAATATCATGTATTGATTAAGATGTAACATGTAAGATGTGAAATAATGCAATAGTCGGAAAGAGCTGACGTGTTTTTTTGCCATTCCACCCAAACATATGCTTTATGTATACTGTTAAATGGACATATAGAGCAGAGAAGATGAAACTGAAAACAGCAGAAACTGATCGGCTTATAATGATTCACAGATACTCCTAATTTGTCTTTTCGATAATTTGATATGAAGAGAAGGAAATTTGACTTCTAAAACTTGCCCTGCCGGTAAATGTTTGGGGTAATGTAATCCGTGAGTCAGAAAGCGTTGAGGATGAATTTCATCACGAGATGCCTGTCATTTCAAAATGCCAAAAAAAGTGAGCGATAGGAGGAAAAAAAAACGGGATTTGCGACCATCATCATGTTGCATGCTTGAGGGTGTGAACATGACGTGCAATAATATCAAACATGGTTTGGAATCATAGCTGAAGATCTGTTGCTTGAAGGTGTGTGCCACCCTGACCCATGGAATACTACTCTAATTGATTCCCCGAAGACGCCTGTCTGATTGAATTTACTCATTAATATAATCATCACCAGGCTGGAAGTTTAAAGCCCAAGTACAGTTTGGGTAAAAGCGAATATTTTTATCACCATATTTTGTCTTCAAATCTATATGAAATGAAATATAGTACCATAAACATATCGCACAAAAGATTGTGCGAAAAATGAACGAGTTTTTGAAAAGCTACACTCTAAAAACAAACTAATCAAATTTGATTAGAATCTTATCAAATTTGATTAGGAAAACAATACAAACGGGGACACCTCCAATTATAATCAAAATGATTAGAAAAATCTAATCATTTTTTTTTAATGTGGAAATCTTATTATAATTACGAATAGGAAATCTAATCAAAATGATTAGAAAAATCTAATCATTTTTTATGTGGAAATCTTATTATAATTACGAATAGGAAATCTAATCAAAATGATTAGATTCAATTAAAAGAATTAATACAAGTCACAAATGATTATAAATCCATTTCAGAATGATTAGTTTCTATTCATAATAATATCATAAGACGATCTAATAAAAACAATGATTAGGTTGTTTTTAGAGAGTATAACCTAAAATGTGCATTTTTTTTAGTGTGGTGCTGCACCATACTATTTCAATATTTTCTTTCTTGATGAAGGACAACTTCCCATGCTCAGAAATGGATGAAAATTTCAGAATTTAATTGTTCTGTATATCTCTATATCATTGTATTGTCAAATTTCGGAACTAACTTTGTAAAAAAAAACCTATGTGCTCGATAACGAGCAAAATAATGCTATAACCAAGAGAGGGCACTAAATATGATTTATCGGTCAAATTCAAATTTTCAAAAGCATCAGTTCGTAAAAAATATGCTATGGTCTCAAAATGTGTATAATAATTACATGTCATGATAAACATCCCCCAAATTTACATTTCTTCATCTTTACCAAAACTATACTTGGGCTTTAAGGTATGCATCTATGTCTGCCAAGGTAGAGTAGGTGTGGACGGGACTTGATGTTGCGATATGCGTTACGAGTCGAATCAGAAGGCGGATGATTGAAATGTCATCGTCATTTATCGGCTAGAATCGGTTAAAGTTTCACATCACCGGTGTCTTTGACTACAGGCGAATCCTTGGACCCTGTCTGTTGACGCTGTAACCTTTTGAACCGTCATTGCATTTTGGGCTACCATGAACTTCAATCCTGCTACAGTCTTAATTTGAAGGGGACATCAATATTGTTCTCCAAAATAGAAACGGCAGCTCATTACTATTCACGGACTTCAGCAGTACATCGCATTTCCTTTCAAACAGATAAGAATAGCATTTCATTCGACAAGAATGTAATTAGAACATTCTTCCACAATAATGCTCAATTTCGACCAACTGATCGAAATTTCGTACGGCAGCCCGTATAATAAAACTCTTTTTGTTCACGTGCATCGATATGTTCATTTAGATTCTCATTGTGAGTGTTTGACTACCCCTTGCCTCGTTTCTGATTAATGTTGTCCAGGTTATTCATAGCGATAATCACTCCCATGAGTCCTTTACGGTTGATCATCGACACTGCCTTCTGCAATCAAGTAATCTGTAATGTAAAACACAAGCATCAATGGGATTGATGAATTTGATTAGGTTTCCCAAAGGTATTTGGGTTACTCTATGTTAAGATTCTCAAATGTATGCAGAAAAGAGGACAATGATTGAAGTTTTCTTTTATTAAGGCATTTTTAGAACCAATAGATAATCCAGATGAACATGAGAAATAGAAAGTGATAGAGCACCTTGATTTCCCTCCTCTACTATAATTATATTACAAACGTATACCTGAAGGTGTTCCGGAGGTTCATTTTTTATAAGATGTCCACACTGGTGTAGAAAATAGATTGCTATTAATGACATAGTCCTAAATAAAAACAACGCATATTATTTGAACCCATCGATTATTTTTAGGATAAAATTTCACTTCAGATATTTCAACTTGGATGTGAAAATCGCTGTACATATTAAGAATTAATAGAGCAAAGTTTAAGAGTGCAACATGATGCAACACCAGGATTACCCTTTCGGGGTGCAACATAGATATTTTTCATTAAGGTGGAATATTTCACATCATAAAAAAAATAAAATAAAATAAACGGCGTGGCAACGATGGGGTTCGAACAAGAACCATGAAGGATCGGTCAATTCTAAGCTAGACGATCTAATGACTGAACTATGTGAAACTAGAAATGCATCTATTCATATCTATGGATAATCTAATTGTCTACAAATATGAATATATAAATTTCTCTTGTATCCCACCGAAGATCGACTTATATGAGACTATCACAACAGTTAGTAATGTTATGCTTTCTCGTGTATGGTTTGAGCCCATATTGGAGTATCCATACGTCTCCCAAAAGGACACTTTGAGTTCTGATACAGAATTCACATTCTTTTGGAAAACGACCAACGCTGCTAATTTTAATTTTCAATTAATGCCTACACTCAGACAACGATGTACTCTCAGTGGATGGGAAAATACAATTATTAAAATGTGAAAGTTTGAACGAAATCCGACAATCCACTCGAAAGTTACAACATTTTAAAGTTTTGATTTCATTGGCCCTCATTGGCTCCTTAAATTGGCGACCTGCAGGTACAAAATGGTTACCAACATGGATAACTTTCCATTTACTTTGTACACAGGGTATCGACTTCTTTATGTAGAAAAGTAGACAAACTTTTACTTTTCTCTTCGAGTATAATAAGGACATAGGCATATTGAATCTGTGTGCATTTCGGGATGAATCTTGCTAAAATCTTGTCTATTTTTTTTTTTAAAGAAACAAAATGTGAAATTATGTGTACAAAATAAATAGAGAGTTCTCCATGTTGACAGCCATTATTTGGCTGTAGATTGCCTATTTAAGGAGCCCATGAGGGTTTGAAATAAAAATGTGAGAATTAAAACTTTTTAATGGATTGTCCGATTTTGCTCAAATTTTCACAATTTCAAGGGGAACCAACCTCTTGAAGTATCAATGAACGAAGCAAACTCAGATGACTGTAAAGATTTTAGCAAAATCGATCAACCCGTCCAAAAGTTATGAATTTTCAAATTCACAGAGATTTGACGATCACTGCCGCTCATGGGGATTTGTGCGATTGGCATTACCGACAGAATCTATGACGTCATGTCGTACAACTCCTCATTCACTTTGTACACAAAATTTTTAGATACGGATTAATGTTAAATTTAGAGTAATGTTGCAACATGATTCTTCTCAAAATACAGGCAGAATTGATAAAGAAATTATATAAACCAACCGGAAATCGCTCCCTCCTTTATTAGACAATCTTTAACATTTCTTCTTCAAGCACGTTTTGATCCTTCATGTGATAAACCACTCATAACAGTGTTCAAATAAATGAAAACACTAGAGTAATATGAAATCTAAGACGATACTTCTTGTTTTGACCAAAACATCAACCAATATCTAAAAAAGGAAATATGAAAGATTCATTAAAACCACACAGTAAAACACGTGGTCACCAATTATATCTGAATTCACTTTACACGCCCACCGTCTATGGTTTGTGGTTTTCACAATTATGAAGAATAAGTATTTTTTATGAAATAGAATCACCATATTTGAAAGCAATATTACTGTTTCCCATCACATATGTCAGTATTTACATGCCTATAATAACATCTTGTAAAGTAGCAAAGAATACATGACAATTTTGTACTCTGTAAACCTTCATTCCCAATGAAATATATTTTCATTTGTAAGTTTAAAACCTGATACTGCAAATATAATTGAAATTGATTTACTTTTCAGAATAAAGCATATATCATATAGTGAACATATACTTAAACGTTGCCAGTAAACTTGGGTTTCTTGGCCCAAGAATAACAAGCATGGAGACAATTGAAAAAGAAATTAGTTATTGCAAGACATATTTTTTTTTAAATTCATGTAACCGTTGTAAAATAATATGAATGCCGCACTCCTAGTGATATTTGAGGCTAGCTCTATACACTCTCTAATACACGGGATACACTCTAAGAAAAAATGGTGCACAAAGGGTGCAGATTTTCGCGAGAAGGTGCTATATTATTGCATTTTCGATTTACAATTAGCTGATCAAGAAAGGTATGTAAACGGTGCACACTACAGAAAAGGTGCAATATTGTACCTTTCTACAGCTTCAAGCGGATACTTTGTTATGTTATGGAGTCATCATTTGATATCTTTCAAAATCGCCGTCGTTTATGTTTAACAGCATCGAATGATCAGATAAATTGGACCCAAGCAATCTTACACCCGTCAAGGCGCGGATTTGAATCATCCGATCATACCATTTCGTGGTGCCCCCCCCCCCCCCATCCCCAAGAAAAAGATGCCATATTGCACCCTATAAAGAGTGCTCCAAGTGTTTCATTTGTTTGCACCTTTATCCGAAAGTGTATAGAAAGTTTAATGATAATTCGAGAAATGTATACTCCAGACACTATGTGATCTCGTTAGTTACACCTGTGTTCGTGTTTAATGGAGCTTGTTTACATTCGTGTTTTAAAGTAGATTACAAGCAAACTCATTGATGCAAAGCCTCTTACAACCAATTTATATGAGTTTAGCATTCTCCGTTGAGTGGTTCCATTTGAAAATCGTCACGGAGAGCTTCTTACATTGAAGGTCTATGTAAAATCCATTTATATCTTAAAGTACGTGAACACAAAGCTGGATTGTTATGAACCCAAATTCGTTCTTGATGACGTATGTCTTCAATTGTCTGAACAAATGGATTATAAGCATACGAACTGATGCATAACATGCTCCCCAATAAGTAACAACAAATTCACTTGTTTGACATGTTTTCTCCTTGTTGATTTGGAAGCTGCTTTAAATCGAGTTTCTCGTTAAAGCAAATAATGTAGATATTGCATGTATTGATAAAATGTTAGTTGGAACAATGAATTATTTTCCGCTGGTTGAAACCGAATGTTTTTTATTTAATGAATATTGACGTATTTTTATTTAAGATACATTCAGGATTAGGATTATGGTGATCGTGATGGTGATGGTGGTGGTGTTGGTGGTGATGTTGGTGGTGGTGGTGGTGGAGGTGTCGGTGGTGGTGGTGGTGGTGGTGACGGTGGTGATTGTGGAGGTGTCGGTGGGTTGTGATGGTGGTGGTAGTGATAATGATGATGATAGTGATGATGATGTTACTTTCAGCGCCATGAGCACCGATAAGGTGGACCTGTGCGCTATACAAGTAGCCAACATTATTATTTTATATTATTAATAGCGCTAAGGATTATAGAAATGGTAATGAAAATGATATATAACGATATTAACAGTGATAATGATAATAATAATATTACTAGTAATATTAATGACAATAATGACATTGATATTAGTAATAACACTGATAATAATAATAACAAAAGTAGTCATGATGAGCTCTCTTTTAAATCAATTATTCACATACATATTCTTCTAGTCTAGAATTATATCACCCCCAAAAAACTTTAAATGCTAACATAAACACAATTTTTATTCCAAAGGAAAACAAATATATTTTCAATATACTTCTAAAGATCAACTAATCAGGATTGTCTTTAGTTGTGAAACCATCGGCTCGCACAAGATCCTTATATTGTCGGTATGATATTACATTCTGTGTAATAGAAAGTGTTATATTGAGATTTAAGTGGAATCGGCGGTCAAGGTACTATGTTTGACCCTTATATGGCACAAGTATTTCATAAAGGATCAAAGGCGTAACTGGTGTATTACGTTGGTGATATTGCTCTGTAATTGGGACCTATATTGGGTTGGAATGCACAAAGCAGATATCACGGATATTGAGCTTCCAAGTCAGGGGGATATTCTACCAGACTTTTTCAGGAATCGGGGCTTTTGGAGAGGATGGACGTGTGAGAGTTATGAACACTGGTGTAAATACAAGCACTGTGACAACCTATGTATAAACACATGTAGGTGAATGTTCTTGGTTTTAACTCATTCCGATGTTGAATCAGCACTTAAGTGTCTAATTTAATGATCATCTATGTCGAGATGGAGAAGATGAGAAGGGATATCCGACACGTATCTTTTAACAATGATGCTCACATGATTCACAAACGTGACGATACACTGTTGATACTATATTTCTGATGGAAAAAAATGTAACAAATATAAAACATAACAATATTGACACGATAAGCGGTAATGATAAATCATTTATTCCAGAGCAAAGACGGATGTAAGAATTGGAGAGAAGAGATCGAGGTACAAAGAGAGAGATACATGTATAGGGATAGAAAGATAGAGATAGAGAGAGAGAGAGTGTGTGTGTATATATGTGTGTGTGTGTGTTTGTGTGTCTATATGTGTGAGTTTGTGTGTGTGTTTGTGTGTGTATGTGTGAGAGTTTGTGTGTGTATATATGTGTGTATGTGTGTGTGTTTGTTGGGAATAAAGGATAACGAGAACTAGGGAAATAGGCAGTGCAATAGGTAGGCTAATGAAAATATAGCCAAATGTATTACTTTCAATATGGACAATTGGGCGAGGTCTCAGACAATATTTACAGGATTTAGATTCGAACATCTATTGGATTTGTCAAAAGATCCTATCAAAATGAATGCTGTACCCCGTCAAATCGGTATGTCCTTGTCCAATTATGGATAATTGATTTGATTTGATTTTCTCTAATAAATCCACGTAAATTGTTGTATTTGTCAATACGATAAGGAATGCAACTTGTTGCAGAAAATAAAATCGGGTTGCGGACAAATTTCTATCCACTCCGGGCCACAAGACATAATTATTTGATTCAAACAGGAAGGGAGTATTCATAATTTGCATTTCAAGTTGCGTAAGAATATTTCTCAAATGATGTAAATTTATTGGAGGACAGAATAATAATTCTATCGTTTTTTCGTCATTCCTATTTCATGTAAGAACAGAGATGTTCAAGCTGCTGTTAGTAAAATATTGTGTGTTTTTTTTTCCCGAAATTGTATTCGTTCTACATATCATTTGCCTATACAGTTGATGCAAGATAATTGATAAATCTATAACAATTTAGAAATGCATGTAATGTATTTTGTTGAATTATAATTCGACATGAATGTATGAAAAATTAATCATTTGAACTTTGACATCATAGATTCAAATTCAATAATGAAATATTACTTGGTGATTCTTATAATCCCATGGCTATGATTTGTGAGGAAAAAAGAGACAAAGTGATACGTATTATGACAATGAGTAAATAGATAAACAGAAGAATGATTAGATGTGAACGAATGGAAGCAATATACAAAAGTGAGAGTGTGATTAAATGATACAAAAAAAATCACACCACCAACATAAACTATCATCATATTTATGTAATTATCATATTGGATGTATTGAATCTTACCTCAGTTTCTATTTATTTATTTGTTTCATTTTTGTTTAATTTTTGATACCTTGTTAGTTCTATTAATAGTATTTAGCATGCTCCATCGATCAAAACCGTGCCTAATTTCGGTGTGTAAATTAAGTCACCTGGGGCCTGTAACATAAAGCAAGTTTTCAATCAATCGCAAACTTTTGTATATGATTTCCCATAGACTTGCGATTGATATCAATCGTACGATCGATTGCAAAGCTTTATGTTACGGGACCCAGGACCCAGTGGCCTCGATGTGCACTATTTCTATCTTGCATGGCGTCCGGAGTGTTATCATCTTGTTTCGGTGTCACGTCTATCTTCACATTTTGTTAAACATTCCGTGTGCGGCTTATTCATTCATGAGATCATCAACGACCTTTAGAAAAGTTCAGGTCACCCCTGCGGAGAAGGCCTTTAAATTGGAAGACCTCTCCACAACGTTTCATTAGATAATGTGAGTTATTTCCACCGTTTCGCCTGACATGTTTTCTCATTTTCTTTGATCTTTGGTCAATGACGATGTGGTTGCTGGATGAATGATTTCGACCTCTCATTTCTGTGTTCTACCTGATTTATTGTATGCGTCGTTAATCAAGCTGAGCGGGAAAATATAGAAAAGTGAGTCTGGATGGTAGACCGGTTTACTAATAGATTCGAATGTATGTATGTTTATTGCATTCGAACATTGATACGCCGTATTCCTTAAAATGGCTAGTAAAATTGAACTTCAATGCTTGGAATTTCGTTTACACACATTACTTGTTGCTATTCCGGGCAAGCCTGGGGAAAGCTTTCGGGTTGTCAAGAACAATTTTGGTATAAGGAGAACGCACAAGATGTGCATATATTACTAAACCCGATTTTCTTTCTTCTTCTCCTCGTTTAGATATTCAAATGTGGATGACGCACACCTTCAAACCAAATTTATTTCTTCTCTCTCTCCCTCTCTCTCTCTCTCTCCCTCTCTCTCTACCTCTATACCCCTCTCTCTCTCTCCCTCTCCCCATCTCTCTCCCCTCTCCCCCTCTCTCTATCTCTTTCTTCCTCTCTTTCCCCCTCTCATTCTCAAAGCCATTCGGTTAGTTTATCCAGCACTGCATACAGTCTGTCCAGATAGTTTTTGTTTAGAATTCATCCAATCGATTGGTGAAATTAGTTTGTGTTGGCTGAAAGTAGATAGTGTGCTACCCAATATTTTGCATTTGTGTTTACAAGAGTTGTTTCGGCTTTTTTAAATCAAGTATTTATGACAACCATCAAATGGTAAAAAAATGGAATAACATTACACGAATCAATGTTTGAAAATACTGATATCATATATTCAAACGTTGATACCATTAATTCTCGAGAGCAATGCCACTCGTTTCTTTAGAAAAAAAAAGCTATCACGAACATTGATTTGAATTATTAGTACTGTCATTTCTGTTTATTATTCATGTTATATGTATAATTATAATAATACATGCAATTTATACATAAAATAGTCATGGTACTTGTGACAAGTTATGATAACTGTCGAATGAGGATGAATGTGGAAAGAATGGAAAAGGATGTAATAGATTCTGTTTACGCTGGTCGAAAAAAGTTCTACTTGCCCTTGTCATGAATATATCAACTTACATGTAATACAAATTGCAAGCTTAACGCAAAGTGTGTAACCGAGAAAGGAAAATAACGCAAAATAAGTGCAAAACAACAAAGAAGCACACCACGTATATTAGACGAAATCGCAGGTATGGCCACGAACAATGCCTTTGGGCTGATGGTGAAAAGGGCACACCACCGAAAACATAACATAGGAAACAATCTTCCTTTCCCAATCCACATTGGGAAACACGAAACTTCAGTATTTTCCATTTCTTTCTATAGAGGGTTTCGTGCTTTTTATTCAACGGAGGAAATCGATATCAAAACCAAGAATCTGGTAGACAAATACATTAAATATAAGATATCCCCGATTACAGGAAGAGTGGTTAAAGGCCTGCTCGGAACAAGGAAGCTTTGAGAGATGTTGTTAGAGGCAAGGGGTGCTGCTTTACCCTTGTCTTACCCCTAGTTCAATGTCCATCGTTATTTCTATCTCGCCATTCGATCAAGTGGATCTTGCGCCTCTCAGCCAAGCTCCGATAAGTACCCGGGAGCGTGAGGGGGCATACCTAATGGCTTCCAATGGGTAATTTCTCCAATTCACGCTCGTATACGCTAAATGCAAACCCAATGTCAATTTAGAGGCTTTAGTCGATAGGATTATTTGATTTGAATTCTGTAAATAACATCATAGAGTGCTTATTTTCTTCCGCCTCCTCATGCCTGCTGGTTACATGTTTGTGATTTTGAAGAGCACTCCTGCTGATTCTTTGCTATTTGCTTCTTAGTGTGGCTCGTTCCTCTAGTCCTTTTCGTTATAAAGAATGATCCTTCTAAGTCATTGCCGTAATGTAAGACACAAACCTATATATTTTTTGTGTTCATACTAGAAATAATTTTCTATTGTCTTTTTTTGACAGTAAGTTTTCATTTTAATGTTACCTGAATAATAACATTTAATGTTAATCTATCATATCCCTGACCTTCTGACTTCTGCATAATATCATCCATGATGATATTGGAGAGTATATTCTTCAAATATACAAGGGAAACCAACTATTGATAATGTCGTGTTCTAATTGAACTATGAAAAAAAAACCCAGATGAACAAACTGTGAAAATTTAAGCAAAATTGGACATTCCCTTTAGAAGATATGATTATTCAAATTCAGAGGATATGACGATCAATGTCGCTTATGGGGATTCGTGCGATTCGCAACATCAACGGAGTCTGTGACGTCATGTCGGACGTCAACTTCTCATTAAAAAAATCGATTAATGTAAAAGTTGGAGTGAGGGGTCAACATGAATCATCACAAAATAAATGGAGAATCGATAAAGGTGTGCCATAGTCATGATGAAAACCTACATTTTGATTACTTTTCTGAAAAAAAAAGAAAGACAATTCGAAATTTTGTATCCGTAGTGAATGAGGAGTTGTCCAACATGACGTTACGGATTCCGTCGGTGTTGCCGATTACACGGATCCCATCAGCGGCAGGATCGTCAGATTTCCGTGACTTTGAAAATTCGGAACATTTTGAAAGGGTTATCCGATGTTGCTAAAAAATTCACAGTTTGTTCATCTGATGTTTCTTCACTCAATGACAGCACGGTGATTCCAGTGGTTAGTTTCAATTCAACAACATGGATAAAACAAACCAGCCCCGTATGATGCAGTAGTTACTTCTCATCTACTCTAGATAACTAATCAGTGTCAATGCCTAATCACACCAAACATGACATGGCGGCACGGCACAACTCTCAGAATCTTGGTTTGCTATTGGCTAGTACACTACTCCGCGGAAAGGATGTTCAACAATTGGCCAATTATAGAATAGAAACGAGTAAATGCTGTGTGCCGTAATGATATGCCGTGTTTGGTGTGATGGCGACATTCAGTCGGAACTTAAAAGGGAATCTCTCAACGAGTTGTATCATTACGATGTCGCAATAAATTGTTTT
>BQKZ01005035.1:18947-44221 GCA_036244855.1 Temnopleurus reevesii | reverse complement strand
CCCCCCCCCCCCCCATGGACCGAGGTGATTGAAATGTTTATTTTGGTACTTAAATAAAAAAACAAGGAAATCAATATGCATTTATGCATATATTAACATAATTAATGAGTTTTGGAAATTTTCCCAAAAAATTCACAAACAGTCTTCTACAGTTTACATTCCACTCTACCAGAATTTTTTATTTTTTCAACGATCAAGATGTAATATAAGTAAAGAGTATAATATCAAGAAACAAGGAGAAAAAATGAGGAAACATGCAATCGCAAGCAATGAGAAAAACCATCTATCACTGTAAGTATCTTTCACATAGCCGATGGATTTCCTTGTATGGTTATGTTGTTTCATAGTTGTATTAGGAATACAGGGATCTAGAGTGTCATTCAGATTACTCCTCTGAGTAGGATAAAAGTGAAAGTCATTACAGGCACAGATTCCTTTCATGATGTTCCATGCAGACGAGCAGCAGAACACAGAATGTGTATCTTTTACAAGTATCACCCGCTTCAAGTACCTTTCATTTTCAAAAGGTATTTCTACGGAAGGCATCTTTTCCCCATTTTGATAGCAAATTATCTGACCTGGTACACTACCTACTAGGGATTTACAGTACAGTGTGATCCAGTCATCTAGTATGTCTTCATCTTTCGCTGTACATGTTGCTTTTTCAGGAAGAAAATCAATATCTAGTCCAGTCATTTTTTTTGTGCTAATGCCATTGCTGTCATAAGAATACAGGATGAGAGTTCCTGCATCAGTTCGTATTACAGGGTTGATTGTTATAGCAAGTGAACAATTAACACTTCCCTTTTGATTTTGGATGCGAAACCTGTTCATTTGTGCCCGTGGTAAGCAGATACTATCAGAACTTGTTAATATATAAAATGGGGTTCTGGGACCATACTGCATGGTCACTCGTGCACTGTCACATGGATATTCAAATTTAAGCTCTGCGGTATCCCCTTCCATTAACATAATCAGTTTGTCTTCAGATTTACAGACATGTACATGTATATTAAGTATTACCAACATGATCAGCACGACTCGCAAATCCATCTTGACTTTCACTTTTTAAGAGCAATTGTTTGACAGGTTTTATAATCAATCAAAAATTTGTATCACTCTGACAAATTGAAGTAGATTAAGAAAATCTTTCTTAACAAATAAATGTTAGTTCTTATATATATATATATATATCAACTTCCAGTATAGACTATATTTGATGTCAAAAATAAATTTTTCCCCGAGAGAGATGCAGCTGTTGGGTTCCAGTTCGATTCCAAATTTGTTCTCAAGAGTCAGGTGATGGCTTTTTGTTTTCGCTTTAGAGATATTTTCACAGTTTCATATTAAGTATGCAATTGGGTCATCAATTGTTACCTATGCAGTACAGCTGTTCAGCATCAAGCCTTTCTGAATAAGATCTCTTTTGTGGTATGTTTTGTTATTCTCTGGTGGTTTTCTTGAGATTTACAGCCGCTGATATGGATTGAGACAATGGAAGTACATCTTTAGGCCTGGTAGAAAATCTGTAATGATATCATTCATACACATGCAGTTAGTTTTGAGTGTTATCACGTATTGTGGGCAAAGATTATTTACGCCAGGCATTTTGTGTTGAAGCGATTTGTGCATACAAGCAACAAGACCAGAATGGATTAACCCTAAATCTTTTTTCCTGATAGATTTTGCACACACACACAAACAAAAATTAGCTAAAAAAAAACAAACATAGGATACTATGATCTTTGTTTACATTACGATAATTAGTGCTAACATGCTGAAATTCAGCAATTCAAATTCAAATAGTGCATGATATTCTTTAACAGCTATATCAATATCTTATCAGACTTAGTCAATACTGTATCGTAAAGAGTAACTACAGGCCAAAAATAATAACAATTCATAACAAGGAGAAGATTTTTCCCTACAAGATTGTACAAGATTCATTAAATCCAATGAGAATTTGCAAAGTTATGATTTTATTTAGGTTTCTCATATTTCTGGAAAACACTTCTTGAGCAGGCAAGTGTGAAGTAATGATGTCGTTGCAACACAATTTTCTATTCATTTCATCAACAGAAAATAAAGAAAAATCTAAATTTCATTTAAAGTAAAGGAAATCCATCCTTCTCACTACTTCCCAAAATAATAGATTAGGTCTACTCCACCATATTTCAATGAACGTCATACTCATATATATCTGCCAGTAAAATTGGAATATTCATTGGGACTGGTCAAATAGGTCTACTGTTGTCGGAAAATATGACAAAACTAAAAAAAAAAAAAAATTTTCATCATCTTATTTCTCATCAGAATTTCAATATTATTGTACCATTTTATTATAGTTTTCTTCTTCCTTTTAATGAAACTTAATTATTTTTTGTCCTGGAATGACCCTCTAAAACACTGCTTGATTGTGTAATTAGAGTCCAAACTGAATTGAAAATCAATTCTCAATAATGCATAGAGTAAAAGTTGAACACTGAATACATTGATATGTACAACTCTTCTGAAGTTTGGAAAAATTTGTTTCAGCTAATAGTCATTAATTATGATGGGAAACTGACAAACCAGTGATTGAGAAAGTTAAAAAAGTTTTAAATTAAAGATTATCAAAGATAAAATGTAGTGAGAAAAAAAATACATTATTTGGATGTTGAATTGCATGGTAAAGATAGTAAAGGTTTATAAAATAGAATACAGATATTCCATGTGCATGTACATGTACCTATACATACACATGCATACAAACAGACACAAAGACACAGGTGTATTTCCATACAGCCACATTCATGCTCATATACACTCACAACCCGAAGCAATCCCAAATCACAAAGCAGTAATTTATCCTGGACATATTTTTCGTATGACAGTTTCCAGTTCAAGGACCATTTGAAAGGCTTTTGATGATTTTCACAAAAAGGAGTGAAATTTAGTGGCAAACCTGTTTGACTGTCTAGAAAATTTCTGCCAGCTTGCCCAGTTTTCAACTTTGATGTGCTGCCTTTAACAGAATGAGTGTTTCAAATATGAGCTGAAAATAAGAAGACATAAAATAATGAAAAGTTATTTGCAGTTACTTTCAAAGTATTGAGAAATTCCACATACTTTTAAATTAGGCATTCATCAATTTCTTACTGTCTAATAATATTGTGAACCTTTCTTGACAAAATATGTGATTCCTCAGAGTGTGAATTATACTTAATTTAAAGCAAAAAGATTAATCATTAAAAAAAAAGAAAACAAAGTAGAAAGAAAAAGAAGAGATTCTGCCAAAATGAGAAATGTTAGATTACCTTGTTGATGATGAAGTTATTCCCCTCCTGTCCTTGAGTTGAATTAAGACTTTATTCATAGTGAACAGCATGATCAGCTAGTTACAGTTTTATGATGTTGATTGTCTATGAATATTGTTTGCTCGGAGAATGCGAGCACAGAGAATGTATAAAATCAAAGGGAAATGGGCGTTTATGATTGTGTAAACTCCTATATTGCAGGTCACTTATAAATGAGTACAAACAAACTTGTAAAATTCAGGGGATTTATGTTTGATGTTTGTAATTATTCATTGGAATGATATGTGTATAGTTAGATGTCTAACTTATCTGTCCCTTAATTATTTGATTGCATGCCTTTCATCTTTTTTTATGTTTATTGCAGCCACTTAGCCAGCTTTATCAAGAGATTGCCAATTCATATAATACCAACAAACCAGCCGATGTGAGCAGTGTGTTAGAAAAACATTCAGATCAGCTCAATAGAGTAAGNTACATGTACCTATACATACACATGCATGCAAACAGACACAAAGACACAGGTGTATTTCCAGACAGCCACATTCATGCTCATATACACTCACAACCCAAAGCAATCCCAAATCACAAAGTAGTAATTTAGCCTGGACATATTTTGGTTTTCAGTTCCAGGACCATTTAAAACTCTTTTGGTGATATCCACAAATAGGAGTGAAATTTAGTGACAAACCTGTTTGAATGTCCTTTAAAAAGGCTTTCCACCAGCTTTCCCAGTTTTCAACTTTGATGCCTTTTTCAGAATGAGTGTTTCAAATATTAGCTGAAGATAAAAGAAAGGAAAGATCAAATTAGGAAAAGGGATGTGCAGAAACTGTCGAATTATTGAGAAATTCCACGTACTGTTAAATCATGCATTCATCAATTTGATACTTTCTAATATCATTGTGAACCTTTCCTGACAAAATGCATGTGATTCCACAGAGTGTGAATTATACTTAATTAAAACAAAAAGATTAATCATCAAAAACAAAACCAAATTAGAGGGAAAAAAGAGATTCTGCCAAAATTAGATATATGAAAATACCTGGTTGATGATTCTCTTTCTGTCCCTTCCACTGTACATGTAGTTGAACAAAGTGATCTGTTAGAGCATGAACAGCATTATCTGCTTTATTGCATTTATATAACTTGGGTTGTCTATCGATATTTAAAGCTCAGACAAATATATGTGTGCTCAACGAATCTATCAAATCAAATAAGATGAGATTTAATGTTTGTGTATCAGTGTTCTTATCACTTGCATCTTGTAATATGAATATAGAGTACCAACAATTCAGTGGATTCTTGTATTAGCCAAAGGTTAACATTTTTAAATATAGCACTTACTGATTCAGCTTAATTTCATTTTGATTCTTGGCAATGTCAGTCATTGGCTTTAAAGGAATAAGAACATTTTGAAAAACTTGCCATCAACAAAGAATTTGCAAGAAACAAGATTAGCACAGTTAAGATATGAATAATCTGACTCAAGGAAGATAAGTCTTTAACTGTAAGATAGGTTTAAGCATATTTTATTTTCAACATTGTACTATTTTACTAGCTGTGCAGAAGCAAATTGTTTGATTCCAGATTAAATTACACACTTTGTGCCTATGAAGCAATATTTAATTCACCGCATACTATACATCAGCCTTGATAAAGTTACTCGAGATGTATGCCAGATTTTTGTTATAAACTTATTCATCTTGTCCTTAATGACTTTAAGTCAACAGATTTGAAAATACTGGTTGGCAATTAACTTTAATGTTAAGTTAAAATGCATTTTTGGTGTCTCTTTGCAATGGTCAACTGAACATTTTAAATGTGTGATTTATGTTTGATACTTGTAATTAAAAACAATTTTATTCATTTGAATGATATGTGTTTGGTTAGATCTTTAACTTATCCTCCCCTCAATTATTATTTATATGCCTTTTTATATATTTTATGATTATTGCAGCCACTTAGCCAACTTTATCAAGAGATTGCCAATTCATATAATACCAACAAACCAGCCGATGTGAGCAGTGTGTTAGAAAAACATTCAGATCAGCTCAATAGAGTAAGTGTAAAGTTTGATGACATTTTAGGGATTAGATGTCCTTATTTTTTTTCTAATCATAATCACACATCATGTGTTTGTGTTTATTGCTTTATTCCACGGAATGTAATTTTCTCATATTGATTTACTTTAGAGCACTGATTAATAGTGTTATGTAGTTTCATTTTGAGGTTGAGTCAAGTATCATGATTTACGATATTCAATATTATTACATTTTTTGCGTTTTATTTGCTTTGAACATTTGCCAATGCAGATAAATGTATATTCAAATAATCAAAGAGCCTGCAATATATCTTTTCAATAAAGCAACATTTTAGGACACCTGTATGGAACAAAGATTAACAAGACACGCCTTGCCTCCATGGGCACAAATCACAAGTATTTATAAGCACCTGTTGGCATGTTTCCAACAAGAGAATCCTTCATTTTGTGACCTTTGGTGGAAGCATTTGATTGTGTTTTTTCTTTGCATTTTTATTGATTTCAGGATCAGAATATGGGTCTTGGTAAACAAGTAGTATCATCCCTGTATCGAAAGAACATCCAGCGACTTACAAAAGTAAGCATAAACTTTATATTGCCTCTAAACCATATGAGCAATATGCTTGGTAGGTCTTAATTATTTGCAAAATTCACCATGTGATGGATCATAATGCATCTGTTAGAAAATTCCAGGGTAATTCATTTTGAATTCTCAACTGCAGCAAAAGCCAATATTTTTAGTGAACATAGATTTGAGCACATATATTGAATTTGAGACTTTTTCACAAATTTGTGAATTCTTATTTTTACGTTTTGACAGATTTTTGCACAAGTCTATGGGCAAATTTTAGAAAAATTTTGGTTGCTAAATTTGCAAAAATAAAACTCCAGTGAAAATTTCAGCCAATACAGTATTAGAAATTTAGAGCACAGTATTTGGTTTTCATATGCATTTTTTGTTCACTGGAATTTATGATTATAAACGTTCATACTTCATATTATTAATTGAGCAAATTCATATATGAAGAGGTATAAATGACTTTTTATAAAAATGGTCCTACAAGTTGGACAAGACTTGAGGTTAAACAAAAGTCAGTGACGCATGTTGTCACGATAATATCATTCAATGGAGGGGGGGGGGGTCATTTGAAGTTTCCCGTTAGTTTAGGGTTAAGAAACATCTCAAGGCCCTCTTAATTGATGTTTTGATTTGAACCTTGTTTGTTTTGTACAATATAAAAGAAGAGTTCTTGTATTTGTAGGCATATAGAACAGAAGAAATGCAATCATGGGTGTTTGTCAGTAAACCATATAAACCTGAACGAGTTAGCTTGTGTTTGATTTTTTTTAACAAATTGCGCACAGAGTCAAATGGTATTTCCTTTCAAACTTGTTGTAGCAAAAGATATCAATACTAACTTTCTTAAACTTTTGATGATGTGGATAGCAATTGCTGCTAATTCAAACTTCTTAGTTTACTTACCTTTCAACCAGAGGGTCGCATTTTGAGTCCCACCCATGGCATAAACTTTCTTCAGCAAGAAATGTATTCACACTGTGCTGCACTCAACCCAGGTGGTATTAATGATGGTCCTGGCAGGAAGATATTATTTGAATACAGAGATGCGCCAAATAATGTAGTCATGCTGTAGTGGGGTAATAATGCGACTGAGGGCTTAGAAACACTTAACATTAAGTGCTACATGTATATAAATGCTGTTATTGTTATTGTTATTATTTTCCCCTCAGACCTTCCTGACCCTATCTTTGAGTGACATAGCAAGAAGAGTGCACCTTCATACACCCCAAGAGGCTGAACAGTATGTCAGGAATATGGTGAGAATGCTGGTTTTACCTCCCCTCCCCCAAGAAAAACCCAGAAAAACAAACAACCCCCCCCCCCAAAAAAAAAAAAAAAAAAAAAAAAAAATTGAATGCCCTCCACTGACTGACCCGCTTTCAGTTTTTTTCCTTGCCACCAAAGTTGAAAAACGTCAGTATAATTATAGATGAACATATGAAATGTGACCTGAAAAGATATTTTCAGACGCTGTTTGGCTGTTAAGCCTTACTCTAATCATGAATTGTTTAAATTGTGTTAAAAAATTTAAAAAGAATCTAGATTGGAGGACAATAAAAAAAATTCCCCCTTACTCATTGATAGACATTGTTTGCTCAGGAATATAAAGCTTGTGCTTTCAATTTATGTTCTTACATAAATCTTGTCTGATTAATTATGTTTACACATTCTTTGCTATAGATCTTGAGAACAAAGTCTATTACTGAGATCTCTTGTTATCTTACAAAAGAGGTGGAATGATAATTCTCACAGTACAAGAATCTTAAAGAAAAAATTAAATTTTTATAAGCTTTTCTACATTAATAGTGAAACTAGGAATGATTTGGAATAATTGCAATATTATGTTGAATCAGGGAAACATGAATTCAATAAAAACAAACAGCAATTTTTTTTTCATTTATGTCAAAACCATAATATTTTTATTGCATTTATCGCAGATCGAGGATGGTGAGATCCATGCGACCATCAGTAAACAGAATGGAATGGTTCATTTCCATGACAACCCAGAGAAATACGACAACCCTGCAGTACTCAGACATGTTGAGCAACAGGTTAGTGATGAAAGATTGATTGTCTTTGTTTTGCTCACTTTTTGGGATAGTCCTGGGCGGTGTTTCACCAAGTTACACAAAACATAATAAGAGGGACTATGCACGACTAGTATCATTTCCTGTGCTGATTATGACAAGAATATTACCCGCATTTCACCCGTTAACGTACTCCAATCTTTCTTAGAGACGTGCATACCTTTAAGAATGATTTGGTGAAACACTGCCCTGGCACTGTTTCCCAGTTGCGTCATATGAAAAGACATAAAAAGATGTATGGTTAGGGATACTGGTACCTTATTTGCAATCCAAGATGTAATAGAGCAACTCAGAAATGGAGCTGCTCATTTTCTACTGGGCTCATTATCCAAACTTGCACAAAATAATTGAATTTGTTTTTTAAAAGCTGAAGCTGACTTTATGTAAAAAGCATTCATCATTTTATCATGTATTCTACATGTAGTTTAACAAGTAGTATTTTTCCGTTTTACTGGACTAAGTAAATATTTAATATGATATTATGACATGTGTCTCGTCATTGTGTGAAGATTTATAATGTACAAGGTTGCACTACACAATACAACCCTTTGCCAACATCATTTTTGTTTCAATTCCAACAGATGCAGCACTGTATCAGTCTAGATGAAAAGTTAAAAAGTATGGATCAAGAGATTGCTGTCAACCCACAATATGTTCAGAAGGTAAGACATACTCATAATAAGTAAGACAAAAAAAAAGAAAGAGGACAAACAAAAATCCTACCCATACGACTTTTTAAAAACCAATAAAACACAACTGATATGCTCTTCTCACCTTTCTAATAGATGGAGCATGACGTATCAGTACATATTGGAATAAATCAGTAAATTAATATTTTTTGCAAGTAGGAATTTAGTTACAAGATCCTGCAGAAATGGAAATAATGAGAAAGAGTGATTTTTTTCGTGACCACTGAGAAGAAACACATTCCTCATGAACTGATAGTTTTCATAACATAACATACTGCCCCATATATCTATAATTATAGAACTGGGATATTATACAAATATATACTGTTATGAAAGGGTCTGGTTAAAACTATGGGCCCGATGTGGACCATAGTTTTAATTCAAAACCTTGAATGAACACAGTATATATTTGTTTTATATACTGGATTTGTAAAAAGATAAAATAATGGATTTCAAACTTGCCACTTGATGATACTTGGTAGTCACCATAACACTTGAACAGTCAAACTCTCAAAAAGGCAAAAGTCATCAAATTTGAATAGTCAAACTTCGTGTGTACAGAGTTCATTGCACAGAGTTCATCGCACAGAGTTCATCGCTCGCTATTCCGGGTATCCGAGAAGAACGCCATCTAGTGTTTAAATTAGGACAGAATCCGTAAATAGTCTTTAGATACTATTTATGGATCCGTAAATAGTTCTTAGATACTAAGATAGTTGGTTTAGTTGTAATCATGTGACATTCATTAAACCAATCAATGAACAAAGATAATTAATGTATCCAGTATGTAATTTAATTTATGATAGATGATGCTCGAATGAATACACAGGACCTTAGTAACCACTCACAGTTATAATACATTGTATATGTTTGTTTGCAATTGATAGAATCCTGATCTCTGAGATGATTATTTTCAAACCATGTTTACCAGTATTTGTTTTTTGCTATTCTGTTTTTTTTGCCCTCTACAGAGCATGGGAGTCCGAGAAGATGATGAAGTAGGCGGAGTCTTTGGAGGGAAATAGGGCAGACATTATCACTGACTGTACATAATCATGCTCAATCGGCAAACTGCAGATAATGTTACAAAATATATTTATGTACCAAACAAGTTTTTCACATGAGGATGTCGGTAATCACCCACAAACATGGTTGTTCTTTGTACTGTTAGTCAAATTACTGGTAATTCTGCCACAGTCAAATCTTCTGAAACCCCCCAAAATCTGTTCAACTTTGGTAAAATTAGACTTAGAATAGGTAAGTAATACCTGTTTTGTAAGATTTGTTCCACACAATTACTCTGACTTGTGCAATTATCATTTAAAAAAACCGAGGTATGACTGATGCAGAGGTAACTGTATTACTACTTCAGACAGACAAGAGAGTAGCAAGAATTACAGTGCAAATTTTTAATGATCACAAATCAGAACATACCATCTCATAGACCACTTTCATGAGACACATTTTTATGCATTTATCGTTATAAATGCACAATGGCAATATAATTGTTCACCTGTTAAGAATATATTTCAATAGAGGAAATATGCTTTGTGTACAGTGGTTGTCGCTATGTTGGGCAGACTATGATGTGTATATGATCTTTATGTATCAGCACTAATGTACGCATTATGACTACTGACATATCTAAGTTTGATAGCAGGTGAATACATATTTATTCTTGGGGAAACACATAAAAATTTGATTGCATTTGACAGAAAGTGGTACATCTATACTGGCTCATTGTCGGTCCTTCCAGTCCTAACCTCATGTAACAATGTTCTTTTATTGCTTGATCGGCCAGTGCTGATCAAATGCTTTCTGTAACATCTTCTCATATTTAAACACTTACTTTACTCAAATAAGATTGAAGATCTATACCACTATGATTAAAAAGGGGCTATGACCGATTTTGGTGTCAACGATTTTTAGTAGAGCATGAAAATTCATTGATAAACTTGTCCCTATGTGCTTTCCTGTTATAGACATTTGGCTATTCTCTCCTATGCACTCAAGAGAAAGAAAAGCTTTTGATAAGAAGAAAGTCCAGTAAGATATTCACCGATATAATTCATTTTTTCCCCCAACTGGTCATGAACTGTAACATGCTGGTTTCATAAGTGATTTTTTTTTCTACACACAGAGATATCAACCTTTGATTCATTGAGTAGGTTTGACACCTTTTCAACATTTTATTCGGCAGAATAGGAGGGAAGGAATATTCTTTTGTGAGAATCTTGCTTGTGTAAATGCGTCAATTGGATTTTTGAAATATTTTGTCCGATTCTTTTGTCCCTTTTGCTCACAATGCTTACAAGTCAAGTTTTTTGTAAGTCAAAGCTATTTCTTCAGTCCCAATACATAACACGATATAAAGTATTTTCGAATAGTCAAGTCGAACGCAATTTCAATGCTCCTTTGTAATGCTATTGAATTTTTTACCGGCTTGTCATTGTTGTGTCCGCACAGTTGAATACACGGTGAACTGACCTATTGTCTGCGTTTTAGTTAACTTTTCGAAAAATAGTGTATATCTTGTTACATGTAGAATTGACATGGGCAATGTTGACTGAAATTTGAAAAAAAAAGTTACAATATTTTTCTTTCAAGAAATTTGTTTTGTAAGTAAATAACCTTGTACTCAACATGTGGTTGGGAGCCCATTGGGCTGTATGTATTCGATGCTAAAAATAATTCTTCATTTTTGGAAGACATTTTTTATGAAGCAGTGTAACCGGATATTTGTATCAATGCGATGACATTTATTTTTGCTAACAAGTTGAACTTGCAATACACAATTTATTTCAGATTCAAGACTTCTTTCAAGATGACATTAGTTCCCTAATAAACAAGTAATGTTCATAGGAATGTTGACTGATATGTTGGGTCAGATAGCTGAACTTAAAACGTAAATTAAATGTCATTACTGTGTGTATCAATAACTACAAAATCACATTCTAGCCACTATTACCAATTCACTACCATTTTTGTGATAACTTTTCGTTGGTCAGCCAAGGTCCTACACAGACAAATGTTTTCTCTAAACGTGAAAGAAGGTTAGATGATGAGGAATGAATCTATCTAGATTAGAATTCTCATTAAAAAACGAACAATTTGTTCCCTGGCATGTAGAAAGTGTCTTGAGTTGCTCTGGCCCCAGTCACACACAATCCCCGAATGGACATGATTTAACACAACTTCTTATTCAGTTGACAGCTTAACTGCCCCCAGAACTAATAATAGTGTTGAATCGTGCCCACTCGGGCTTCTATGTGACAGGGGCTTTATAATCAACCCATTGGTTTCAGTTACTAGCATGTGAACATACATGTCAAACCTTGTCTTTTATATTCAAGATATGTTTGATATTCGTCTGCAATGAGATTGTACAAATGTTGCATCTAAAAAGAGGAGAATTGAAAATACGAGGATTATAAATATATGTCACATTTGTGTGAGCGCAATTTGTGTATAAATCTGGTCTAATGTTGCTTTATTTTGTTTATGTAATAGGCTGTTTTAGTCCAACCTCGTTATAAAGAGCACTGTAATAGATCTCAACGAAATCTCGTTATAACAAGGTAAATTCTTTTCTGGTCCCATCTCTTTGTATTTTATTGTATTTTGGCCCTGATATAACAAGGTTTCGATATAAAGAGATAATTGCTCTGGTCCCAAGGACCTCGTTATAACTAGGTTTGCATACATTACTTGTTGCTATGGCGGGTTAACATCTGGCAAGTTTTGGGGTTGCCAACTACAGCCCTAGTGTATACAATTTGCATATGTTAGTAAACCCGCCTATTGAATGAATAGATTGATTGAATAGTTGTAAGTCATACCCATTAATATGCGCAACGAACGTAAGTTTGGCCCATAAGAGGTCACCCATATGAACATCTTTGGTTTGTTGAAAGGAGTATCTTGGTTTGTGACTTAGAGGTATCTTTGGTTGCGCCCGTAAGAAATCACTCAAACATACGAGCGTGCTTTGGAGCGTGTCGTGGTTAAGAAACTTCTTTCAAACCGGAGATTTCATTGGGCGCTCCCATTACCTTGACGAAACTTCTATGAAACCAGTAGAAATCTTGTGGTTTGGTCGTGGTTTCTAAACTTTCGTTTCGTTGTTTCGTTGTAGTTTCCGAACTACGAGCGTCTACATTGAGCGAAACTAGAATTTTAATCCCTACGGGACTGTCGTAGTTAAAGAAAAGTTTTCAAAAACGTTTTGAAACGTTAATGTTTCAGAAAAAATGTTAGTCTTCTCAAGTTTTGCGAATTTAAACTTCACATTTTTGGTAACCACGACCCAGTCACACAGATTTATAACATATTTGCCGAAGTTTGGCCAAATTGATAGGAATGCCCCCTCCCCCTCCCGCCCACGGATTGTCAGATGTGAACGGCGTTTCGTCGAAGTTTCGTTAACTCCGACACTCCCAGAACACCTTGTAGTTTTGATTGACCTCTAACGAACGCAACTTGCGTACGACAAACAACCAATCGACGATGCGACAAACGAATAAACTCCTTTCAACAAACTCAGACGTTTAAGTATTATAACAAACGGGATCTTGTGGCAGCAAACCGCGCGACCATGTGTGCTTATTATCGTCGCGTCAGCGGGAGGGTGTTTCATCAAGATTTGTCGCAGCGACAAGGAGTCATTTTCCGACAGTTTCCATAGCAACTGTCAGCGATAGTGGTTTTCATCCAATCACAATCAAGGAATTAGTCAGCGCTGACTAATTGTCTCTGTGACAAATCTTGATGAAACACCCGCCAGGAGGCACCTTTTTTAAATCGTAGTTTCGCTAAGTGTCAACACCATCAAAGTTTGTCGTGGTTATGGGGATTATTTTTTTTAATAATAAGTTAAGGGGGAACTTCAAGTTTTGGGATAAGTATAGACAAGGCTAATGTGGTACGTATGGGGAACGATTGATTGTCTCATGTCGCAAGTTGATTAGACATAAATGAAAAGTCAAACATATTCATGTTGATTAACATATCCGAGTTTTTACTTCATTTACTCCATATCATAAGAATAGTAAACCTTCTGTACCTGCAGCAGCAAAATCAATTTATTTCTTAGAATTATTTCCACATGCTAAATTCAACTGTAATCAATAATACAAACATTTAAACGTTTCAACGAAAATAAATGCCGAAAGAGAAGATGAAGGAAATTCAAGGTCTTATTTACTTGCTATTATCATAAAATTATAAAACGTAATTTATTAGATTTTTACAAATGTTTTATACAAAAAGATTCAGAATTTTAGTATGCTGCTAAAATGTACACTTGGTATAGAGCAGTTGTAAATGGATGATATTTCATCACAGAATATTTAGAAATAATAATCGCTTTGAAATGGCTCCATGTAGAACTTGAAATAGATTTTATGACGGGTATAGAATCCGAGGCTTAACCAGCAATGCAAAATAGTTATACCTCATTATTTCTGAGTACTCTTGACTAATATTCTAGATTATTATCCTTTCAGAAGATTGTAAACTCCAATAACACGATATAATCAATTTCCTTAATGTTAATATATTGAATATTAATTCAATGCTCCTTCATCGAAACCGGCTTGTGGTTGTTGTGTCCACACGATTCAATGCATGGCGCACGGATCTATTGTCCCATTACCCACTTTATTTTACGGGAATAGTTTATATCGTGTTGAATTTATAGAGGAAAAATTAAAGATTAAACATATTTCAACGTCTCCTTGATAAATGTTCCGAGGAGAAAAACCAAAAGAAATAATATCTTTGCATCATTTCTCGATATTTTGCCCCTCTAACGATTGTCCAGGCATGTCATGCGGTCTGGAAATGTCCTATGATCAGATGATATATTTATCACGATTTAACATATTTCCGGAAAATTAGGTCGAACGCCAATTCAATGCTCCTTGGTAATGCTATTCAAATCAGAACCGGCTTGTGATTGTTTTGTCCAAACAATTCAATACTTCGCGTACAGATCTTGTCCCATAACGCACTTTGTTTTACGGAAATTTTTTATATCGTGTTATTTTAAACGGAGGCTGATTGCAACACTAATTGCAATTAGGGTTGTTCTTATATTCTTCGAATGACTTTTTCCACTCCATCATGTCTGCCTGCCACATCTCATAACTCTTCTCCCACATCAGCAACTCATTCTCCATATCGGCTGAAAGAGCAAAGAGAAGAATAATTCAGAGAATGAATTGTTTAAGATTATAATTGATTGCTATGAGCATGATTTAGGCTGTGTTTCCCCGAGGGCAAATTTTGGCACAGAATTTTGAAGCAGGGACTTGCAGTGACCGCGGAACAGGGTACCTGGGGCCACTGCCGCCACTGCCGCCACCCCGACACTTTATTTTTTTAATAGACCTACGTGCAAGCCCATGAAAGCGTGTAGAAATGGTAAAACGCGGCCCAATTGTAGTAGTACCCCATTTTCAAAACGTTCCTCGGTACGGTCCCTTTGTAGACTTGTTTGAATTTGTGATTGAACGTTTACTTTAGGACTATAACAGCTACGGTAGGTGGCGTCTGGTATGTAAGACGCCAAACCTCCTTTTGCATCAATTTAATTTGAGTATTAAATTCACACTGATATCTGAGGGCCTTACACCATTTTACACGATCAAAATCGGACCTGAAGGATGAAAAGTTCTGTTCTCGGAGAATCTGGAGCGCGTTTCTTGAAGCTTGTCGTGGGTGACAAAGAGTCATTTTCCCACAGTTACCATAACAACAGTCAGCGATAGTACTTTTCATCGAATCGAAATCAAGGATTTCATTGGTTTGTATACGACGCTTATTAATTGTCTCTGGTCACAATCTTCATGAAACGCCCTCCCAATGTATCGTAATCTAGAAATCTTTCCGCACTGTCATGTAAAAAAAAACCTACCTAATTTCAATGATATGCGGAACAATATTTGGACAACTTGATAAATATTAGGCATTGATTCATATAACGGCTAAACAGTAAACTACTTGTGTTTTGTGAGCTAATAAATTCGAAAATTTCTATTCATATTATCGTGACCTTTAAGATGTATAGTAAATGTACCTGAAACTATCTCTCTTTATTTTCTAATCAGATAACAAAAATACTTACGTTCTGTAGGAGTGTGAATCGAAGGTGTCAGAAGAAAGATGAAGACATGCAAAAAGGAAAAAGGAAAGTGGTATGATTTAATTGATAAAAAGGAATTTGCCGCGTCAAAGAGATTCTAATTGGAAGGGGTCAATAATTTAAATCATTTATCATGACAAAATTTCATCTTTCCCTTTGTTATTGATAATCACTAAGAAGTTACCGCAGATGCATTCCATTTTTTGTCAAATTAATTCATTTCATGCCGATACAAAATGATTAAACAAACACTAACCAAAGGTTGGAAATACATCATTTCACAAAACAATAACTAATATGAATCTAACTACATGAAAACATTTCTTGTAATATTTTTTCCACTCCAAACGGATAATTTTACGCAAACCATTCTAAAAAAGAAGTGTCTTATGAAAACCACCGCTCTAAATTACCTTTAGGAGTGTACAAATCGGGCCATCCCACGACATCTCCGTTCATTGCGTTCTGCTCTGTCAGATAATCGGTGAGGGGTTGGAAGTAGTTGACTAGAGCTTGGGCACTGATTGTTCTGCTACCTATGATGGCCTCCAGAGCTTCAGGCCAAGGTCTGCTGGATCCCATCTTCAACATATTCCTGAAAGGAAAGACACAGTAATTACATGTTCTGGGCGGTGTTTCAACAAGATAAGAAAGACTTTGAAAACGACATTAAGCACGGCTGGTATCATTTCTTATGTTGAATGATGGAACATTTATTTTTTTATTTATTCATTTTCCACACTCGTGTAACACTCGTTGCCTACTCCAGTCTTTCATAAAGTCGTGCGTAACTTTAAAATTGCTTGGTGAAACACCGCCCAGATCCGAGATTATGAACATCCACTATAAAGACCGACTCACAGTTTACCCAGAAGTTTGAAAACGTTCACTGGACGTAGGAATACGCAGGTCATACGGGGTGGACTGATGCTCGGCGTAATGAACGTTTTTCGAGCACAAGCCGAACGTCAGTCTAAGGTCATGACCGTCCGATCCACGTATGCTGTGCATTAGGGGAGCGTTTTCAATTTCCAAAAACGCTTGGCCGATGCAAATTAAAGTGCGAAGGTGTCAGTCAGCCTTTATAATATTGAAACATCACGCCTTTATAAACTCTTACGAAGAACGAGGCCCTTAGAAATTATCCACTTTTGAACCATTCGGGTTGTATAAAGCCATTATAAGTTCTTGAGCATGACTTGAGCAAAATCGTTTTGGCAAACAGAAATCTAAGTAAGGCGACATAAACAAAATATTCTTTTACTCATAGTTATAAGGAAGCAATTTAATTGACATCAATGTAAATTAATCTTCTGATGAATGCGCTTATATCGCGATCGCTCGAAAGTGGCGTATACGAAATTTACATTAGTTATGTAAAAAATGGTAGTAGAATAGTTTCTTTAATCGATAAGAAATAGTGATAGTCTACTTAAAAAAAATGNGCCCTTAGAACTTGTCCACTTTTGAACCATTCGGGTTGTATAAAGCCATAATAAGTTCTTGAGCATGACTTGAGCAAAATCGTTTTGGCAAACAGAAATCTAAGTAAGGCGACATAAACAAAATATTCTTTTACTCATAGTTATAAGGAAGCAATTTAATTGACATCAATGTAAATTAATCGTCTGATGAACGCGCTTATATCGCGATCGCTCGAAAGTGGCGTATACGAAATTTACATTAATTATGTAAAAAATGGTAGTATCATAGTTTCTTTAATCGATAAGAAATAGCGATAGTCTACAAAAAAAAATGTTATGTCCGGTTTGCCAAAAGTTTCTAGGAGTGAGAGACAGAAGATTTACCTACTTGGTGTTGATGTAATGGCTTTGTGGATTACTAATTAAACAAAGGAACGCCGGGTATTATCTTCCGTCAAGAGAAAAAAGCTATACTCACGCTAATTTGGTACCGGCTTCTAAAGATCGGTAGATGTCACATTTGTAGAGTTCACCTGTTTGATTCGCAGCCTCACATAGAGCTTCATGGAATTGGAATTGCAAGACGAAACTGATGAAGTATCTAGAGTGAAAAAAGGAATACGAAAATGATATTATATTCATTGAACGTATTGATGATGTTCAGGCATAATAAACCCCTAACATTGCATATCTTGAATAACTTCACACTTTCTATATAAAAATGCAACATCACACATTGCAGCACTGTGTGTACCCTATTCCTATGCGCGCACCGTGGGGCCCCCTACCCCGGGTATAAAAATCCTGGGTGCGCGTATATATTACTTTCAGAAAAGTTCAATTATACTGCTCCGTTTCCTTAGTGAGCAAGACTTTACAAACTATTTCAAAATAGCGTCAGCAGCGAGATTCGAAACTGCGCCATGAAGGATCGCTTTATTCCAAGGCAGATTACTATATTAACATTTTGATTACTATTATATTATTATAACTAATATTAATATTGTTACTAGCAATATTAATTTTATCATAATTATCATTATCAGTATCAGTATCATAATATATGTATATTTGTTGTTCTTGTTGGGGAGGATGATTTTGAAAAAGGCGACGTGTTTTAGTATCAGTGTTGTAGAGTTCATATCTACCTTAGATTATGTACTAACTGACAACCAATGCTAATGTACCACATGACCGTCGATAGGCAAGGCGTGAAACATGTGAAAACATCCCTTTCAAAATTTAAGTGGTACGAGCCTTGTGAGTGAAAAAAGGAAAAATAGTGCCAAACGGTGAGTCATTGAAACGCACCCCTCTGAAAAAAATATGTCGACTGCCCTGTGGTCGAGCGACATTATGACTTTAGAACTGTATAGCCACGAGCGAATACTTTGATATATTCTCACAGGAAATGAATTGTCACGATTTACGAATCGGATTCTATGTTTGATGTCTTATATCGTCACCGATTTCACGAAGCGGCCTACAAGCGAGAGGTGGTTGCACAAACTAGTCGTATAGCAATTCAATTGAAATAAACGCTATTGAAATAACATGAATTACAGTGGTATTTCATTGTACTTGGCGCTATGTCGGGGTTTATACGTGTTCAAGCAGCGCCCCCGTTGTCAAAGGCCGGTTCGTAAAAACGCTGACGATATACCCGTCTATCGGTCGAAGCAGCAATCGGCTGAGTCGGTAAATCATCTGTCTCTAAATGGAGCGAATCTTTATGACGCGGGTTCGAACCCCACAAATGATCGGACAAGGCTATGAAGGGTTCCTGAAGGGTTGCTGGAGCATTTTTTCTTTTCATTTTCGGCGTGCCATATTGGCGTTTATTCCGCGTTGGACACCAAAAAAGTTGTTAGTGCTTCCTCGGACACTCCAAGGAATGCCTACTGTCATACCCCAAAAATATTTCATGAATATGCATACAGGTTGCCGGAACGTCCCGGAATCGGTTATATGTAATTCCTGACAGCTTTGGCGACTTTTCCGCGTGTTTTAAAAAATAAATGTTTCACCTTATGTATGGGACATCAGCAGGGATGTGGTACTTGGCAGCCGGATCAAAATCCTCCTCACTTCTTTCAACGGGTGGAATGATTCCTTGGTAACGCAGTCTAGGAGAAAAATGGATCGATAAAACCCAACAAATAGTTTAAATAACAATGTAAAATACGATACCTTGGTTATAATTTCAGATAATGATATGACCTCCTCATCTGTTGATATAGCAGATGTAATCAATATTTATTTGGTCGACTAATACCAAGCTGTTATTTTAAGCATCTCAACATATATGCAAAATAATGTTTTAGGACATTGATGGAAAACAGCGGATTTGTTTATCTTTTGTGCCTGTATAGGTATTTATTAAAATAGATAGATAGATAATCAAAAAAAATATCACGATCGTTTGTAAAGTTGAGTGAAAGTATGTTTGTATATTACCCTGTGTTGGGTATACTTTTGCCAAGTTATTTCAAGAGTGGGAAAACCATCAGATCGGGAAAACCATCCGTTTTTATAATCATACCTTAGTTTCCACCAGTCTTCGTTATATCTCTGTTTTGGAGTTGATCCGTTGAAAATCCCCCATCGATACTGGTCCATTAGGTAACCAAACGGTAGGAAAGCGATCTTGTCCAACGCCATGTTCATTAAGAAATTCAGATCAGCCTCTATTGTTACAAGAGTAATTATACAGAAGATTAATTACATGCTCACATCAATTTATAGCATAGACATTTAGTATAAATATAGACATGTCGTTGCGCCCCGGAAAGGTTTCTTTAGGCCTTAAAACACTCTACTGCTATTTTTACTTTCTACTTTGACATTTTCGAACGAGTCAGAAGAAGATTCGTCCTAAGATTCAGAGTCAATGTTCTTTAAAACTCGGACGAGAATATTTTAAACCTATGATCGATCGTCTGGAAAGTGACTCAGGACAGAGTTCATGATGTGTTCTGGAAGTTCACAAAATGACTTTCTGATACATGTACCACTCTTTCTTAAATTCGTTGTTAAAAGTTTTTCGTAGCTTGGTGAAACATCGCCCAGGAAATGGCCTCGTGAAAACATTCATCAATTCTGCACGTTCTTGCATGAGAAGCTTACTTCCCCAGCTATAAAACTGCGTATATCGTCATCGATTTTACGAACCGCGGCCTACTAGCAAGGGTTGGCTGCACAAACTAGTCGTAGCAATTCAGTTGAAAAAAACTCTTTTGAAATAAAATATAAATCTAAGTGGTATGCCATACGTGTTTAAGCAACGCTCGCGAAGTTAGAGGCCTTTTCGTAAAGCGCTAACGATATGGGAACACATTTGCATCATAATATAAATAATTTACCTGGGTCATCCACCACTTGGTCTATCAGATTTACTTCTTTTAAGTGTTTGGGTGTGGCCACGGACAGAGCAAGAACATCACCCACGGCCTCGTGAAACCCAGGATTGGCACCACCCCTGTACACCACTGGTTGATCCTCGTACTGCAAAAAGTATTCTACGTGACCCATTTCGTGGTGCACAGTTATGAAGTCGTCCATTGTGATGTCAGTGCATTGCTTTATTCTGTAAGAAAAAATGTCATCGTAATATAACTATTTTACCTGGGTCATCCACCACGTTATCTATTAGATTGACTTCTTTCAAGTGTTTGGGTGTTGCCACGGACAGAGCAAGAACATCACCCACAGCCTCGTGAAACCCAGGATTGGCACCGCCCCTGTACACCACTGGTTGATCCTCGTACTGTAGATAGTATTCTATGTGACCCATTTCGTGGTGCACAGTTATGAAGTCGTCCATTGTGATGTCAGTGCATTGCTTTATTCTGCAAGAAAAATTTATTTCATCATAATCAATTATGGATGTGTTTAACACAGCTGTTACGAAACTTCAAAAAAAAATCTTCATTAAATCTCGTGTCATGGTTGCTGAAGAGTAGCGAGACTTTTTCTTTACTTATGGGTATTATACCCCATTACCAGAAGACTTTGTCTTCACTTCGCGTTCTACTTCCACTGATTTCATTATGTGTGTATATATATATATATTTATTTATAAAAACGAAATGAGTAAATGTAGAACGCAAATGAAGACATAGTCCTCTAGTAATGGGGTTTAACCCTCAAATAAGAACGAAAGTCTCGCTACTCTTCAGGTAACGAGACTTTCGTTAAACCCCATTACTAGAGGACTATCTCTTCATTTGCGTTCTACTTTTTACTCATTTCATTTTTGAATAATTCAACGGAACACAGTCGCTTCATCGTTTTTATATCTATTTACACATATATATAAAACGATGAAACGACTGCCTTCCGTTGAATCATTTAAAAATGAACGTTAATTTACCCCATTGACAACTGGAACCGGGTATTCCCAGCACAAGGTCTACGGGAATTACAGAACTCAGTAGTCAATGTGTTAAGCTAAGCTTGGAAACAGATCAGAATCTGTTTGCCTTTGTAATTACAACATGATATAAACTATTTTCGTAAAATTAAGTGGGTCATAGATAATAGATCCGCACGCCGGTGTGGCTATCCAACTGTGTGGACACAACAATCATAAGTTGGTTCCGATTTGAATAGCATTACAAAGGAGCATTGAACTGGTGTTCGACTTAATTTTGCGGAAATAGCTGCTTATATCAATGGAGGCGCCGTGGTGTAGTGGTCATGACTCTCGCCTTTCAACCAGAGGGTCGTAGGTTCGAGTACCACCCATGGCGTTAATTTCCTTCAGCAAGAAATTCATCCACATTGTGCTGCAACTCAACCCAGGTGAGGTGAATGGGTACCTGGTAGGAATATTTATTCCTTGAAACGCCAAGTACGCTAATGAAGTGGCTTCCGGGCTAAAGCCAGGGTACTAATGCTGTAATTGTAGAGCGCTTAGAGAATTCTTCATAAAGAGTAGATAAGCGCTATATAAAAGCCGTTCATTATTATTATTATTATTATTATTATATCGTGTTATACTTACTAACCTGTAATCCACTTGATTGGAGAAATCCCAAGCCGAGGCGTGACAGACCACATCTCTACCATCATCAGGCTTCTCTATCATTGAGTGGTCCCAGAATTCTTACAAAGGAGCATTGAATTGGTGTTCGACTTAGTTTTTCTGCAATAGCTTATATCGTGTTTTACTTACTAACCTGTAATCCACTTGATTGGAGAAATCCCAAGCCGAGGCGTGACAGACTACATCTCTACCATCATCAGGCTTCTCTATCATTGAGTGGTCCCAGAATTCTTGAGGCATCTCAATCAGACCAAGAGACTTGAAGAAATCATCGGATAGCTGGAACATTCTCAAGGCGTCATAACCCTGTACACGTCATGGAAGAAGAAAATTATTTCTCCAACTCGGTTATCATATGATATTTTATATGATATGATGGTAATAACAATTTAGCAGCACTAGTCCTAACGACGACATTCATTGGAATATCATTTGGCCTATTCGTGGGAAGTTCCTTTTTGTACATGTGGGTGTCTATATTGATTCTATTATTACACCAAGGGAAATCAATTTTTAAGGTAATCTACTTGTACCCAAGTTTATATTGTAAACCTGTTTCACTATTATCCGTACCATGTGATTTCAGGTTGTTTTTTTTTTAACACCAGCAGCTTCATTTTTGCCCGTAGGCAACATTAAATACAAGTGTTTAAATCGGTACCTGGTAGGATATGAATATTGTCGTCGCCACATTGTGGAAACTCCCCCAGGGAGCGAAGGAAACGCACTACGTGCGGTTGATATGGTTATGTATTCTTTCACCGGGGTAATGATATTGTTATAGCACTTTGGGCCGTATGGGAAAAGTGCCATAAAAGAACTATTAGCACAATTTAAACTATTCTCGAAAAATGAATTCGAACGCAAATTCAATGGTCCTTTGTAATGCTATTCAAATCGGAACCGGCTTGCGATTGTTGTGTCCGCACAGTTGAATAAACCTCGTACGATTCTATTGTGAGTGGCCCAGTTTACTTTTTAGAAATAGTTTATATCATGTTTATTATTATTGTCATCACTATAACGTGATGTCAGATTACCAATCACAGTGATTGGAACTTAGAATTTATTCATTTAAACGTCATCGACATATACAGCCAACATTTTGTTCTGATTGTAATATTCAGCCTATCTTTAAATTAAGGTTTACAAAGATGAAATAAAATTCAATCTGACCTGATCCACGAGTGCGGGTGTGATGTCAACTGCTTGCTTGCCTGGGAAAGGTTCACAGATGTCGTAAATGTTCGACCACGTTTGNGTCATGACTCTCGCCTTTCAACCAGAGGGTCGTAGGTTCGAGTCCCACCCATGGCGTTAATTTCCTTCAGCAAGAAATTCATCCACATTGTGCTGCAACTCAACCCAGGTGATGTGAATGGGTACCTGGTAGGAATGTTTATTCCTTGAAACGCCAAGTACGCTAATGAAGTGGCTGCCGGGCTAAAGCCAGGGTAATAATACTGTAATTGTAGAGCGCTTAGAGAATTCTTCATAAAGAGTAGATAAGCGCTATATAAAAGCCGTTCATCATTATTATTATTATTATTATTATTACTATTCTTCTTATTATTATTATATCGTGTTATTCTTACTAACCTGTAATCCATTTGATTGGAGAAATCCCAAGCCGAGGCGTGACAGACTACATCTCTACCATCATCGGGTTTCTCTATCATCGAGTGGTCCCAGAATTCTTACAAAGGAGCAATGAATTGTTGTCCGACTTAATTTTGCGGAAATAACTTATATCGTATTTTACTTACTAACCTGTAATCCACTTGATTGGAGAAATCCCAAGCCGAGGCGTGACAGACTACATCTCTACCATCATCGGGTTTCTCTATCATCGAGTGGTCCCAGATTTCTTATATACAAAGGAGCATTGAATTGGTGTTCGACTTAATTTTGCGGAAATAACTTATATCGTATTTTACTTACTAACCTGTAATCCACTTGATTGGAGAAATCCCAAGCCGAGGCATGACAGACTACATCTCTACCATCATCAGGCTTCTCTATCATCGAGTGGTCCCAGAATTCTGGAGGCATCTCAATCAGACCAAGAGACTTGAAGAAATCATCGGATAGCTGGAACATTCTCAAGGCGTCATAACCCTGTAAACGTTATAGAAGAATAAAATTGTTTCTCGAACTTGTCTTGATTTTTCCGTATAAGCCTGCACGATTAAAGTTGATTATTACGGAATTGTAGGTGTAGATTGCGACCAGACTTATTTCTATCCAATTATCTTATTGTAATTAATATGAAATACAATCATGTTATTGTAATAATTATATTGATTCATTTAAAACCCATTGGCCCGTATTCCGATAGCAAGGTTTAAGTTAACCCTGGTCTAAATCTGTGGTTTAAGTATGGGTAGCTAAAAGTGCCAAACCTTCACTCACAATGAATAATTCTTATGTTAACTGCTCTCTTTTTTAATGCTCTAATAATGTAGAAAACTATTCAGGTTTTCATTCCGAGACAGTTTAATATAATATGAGTACCATATGTGCTGGTAAATTAAACATCGACTGTTAAAGTTTCCAGCTTCTTTTGGCTTTCCATACTTAAACCACAGGTTTAGACCAGGGTTAACTTAAACCTCGCTATCGGAATACGGGCCTTTGCGTATTAGTTTATACTTCAGAACCATTGATTACCTTGATGCCCAACATCAATGTAAATCAAGTAAATACAGATCATATTACCTTCATGTACTAATATGCAACTCGGATATCATTTATGATACTTTATAATGGAAATGGTAAATAAGCGGCAAGAGCCCTAACAACAACACAAGTCCTATGTCGTACTATCACTGGAATATGGCCCATTCGTGGGAAGTTCCTTTTTGTACATGTGGATGTCTATATTGATTCCATTACTACACCCAGGAAAACAGCTGATCTATCAGGGGCGTATCCAGGATTTCCCAATAGGGGGGGGGGGGGGGGGG
>BQKZ01005034.1:16651-32191 GCA_036244855.1 Temnopleurus reevesii | reverse complement strand
ATTATTCAGCAGGCCATGCATATCCCATCGATGGTCGTCGCGAAGAATTGTTGCATTTCACTCCCGATCTGGAGACGACGAAAGCACGAAAAGTATCCAATAGTAGAGTTATTAGGACCCTTCAACGACCGAGCCGGGTTTCCGTCCGATTCGAGCGGCCGTTTGGGAGGAGATAGCTGCACAACTTTTCGCGTCGTTAAATTGGCGTCGAAGCGACCGGATCATGACGTGGTCACGTCGCAGCACGCGAGCCAACGGGTGCGAACGAAGCGGCGGGTGAGGTCCCGCATGGCCGATCGGGCGGGATGGACGCTGAAACAGCGGTCCCTTACACTATTATATATATAGATATATATATAAAACACTGCATCCAGCTATAGGGAGACATGGTGAAAAACTGAGACTAAAGGAGACAAATTACGTATTGCTTCATTATGTTAAAAAGAAAACAATCAGCTTCTTAAAATTTTGATAAAACAAAAGCTAAAATCATGATAGATAAACTTTTAATAGTATTGTTATAGTCTAATTCGATAACGTTTTCCAGGAATAAAGATATGCAATCGTAATTTTTGTCGCTCTAACGTTCGTTTTTCTTCCTGGACAACAATAGGGAGACATTTTCCTGAATCATCCCTAATAGGTCGCGTGTCCCCTTAATAAATTATTTTTTTTCGCTTTTTGTGTATTTAGAAATTAATGAAACCAAATTTTTGCCCTGTGTATATTCGAATTTAAGTATATTGCTTAGGAGGTGATCCCGCTGTCCCTGGATTGCCCCCTTCCCTTGATTTTTGTATAAGATGTGGGTAAATGTTTTCATTGATCCGGCACTCACCAATTATAACTACATTTCGGGACTCCCCGCCCCCCTCTCCCATAAAAAAAATAATTACGAACGAAAATGGAAACTTAGGGAACCATTGATTCTGAATGGGATTTTAGAAAATGGTGTCTAGATGACGACACAGTCATACCGTGACATTGAGCTAGTCGAGGAATTGGGAATTTATCATGCATCAACATGTTTCAAGATATTGCAAAAATAAGACAAAGATGAAGAATCAAGTTTTCATCAGAAATCGTTTCTCATAGAGATAACATGTAAAAAAGATGAAATAGACATGCCTTTATATATCGTAAAATTATACCATGTTAACTTTGTGAGACTGAAAAATACATTTATTCCGTAGAAAATTGTGTCAGCTACAGCATATCAAAATTTTGGCGCATGACGACCAATATTGGCGATGTAATTGATAAATTCCCATAAATTAGCAAAGTTATTTTGGAAAATTACGACAACAAGTATTGTAATCATATTTGTCATTAAATTTCCAATATTTTGAGTACCAATATGCCATACTTTTACTGACGCATTATATTAGTGACCTTTGACCTTCAAAAAAAAATAGATTGCAAATTATTTATTTAAAAAAATGCGACGTCAACTTCCATTTTTATTGATGGATATAATGAATACAATGAGTAAGAAAATTAGTAAGAAAATTAGAGAAGAAAACAAAAACATTGGGGATAAAATGGCAGAGGCAGGACTCGAACCCGGGACTTCAAGGTTGGGAGGTAAACGACCTACCGATTGAGCTATGATATTTTCCATCAATACGTGTTGTAAATTGAATATATGATCCGTATATCCCGACCGCATGGCTACGTAACTACTTATGGTGTTCTCAAAAATGAAAAATCATCGGGGAAAAACTGCAAATAATACACGTCCAATATAGCGGACAGTTTTCATCGCAAAGGATGCCGGACACGCGTAGGTAAAATGACGTCATCAGGTATTTCTGGGCTGGGTTGTTTAGATGAAGTTAGTCTTTGTGCAAGGCATGTTTTTGACCATATTCGGCCTAAGAAGTGGGAACACTCCGCGCGCGCGGAATATTTTGGGAGTTGATAATTTCCTTAATAATGGTCGTAGAAAGTTGAACAAGGTATCATTTTGTTCAGAATTTCATGCTCTATTTGAGTACGTCAACGGAAATAGCGAATTTAGATTTTTTTTTTATGGGGAAACGCACAATGACGCGCGCGTATCCCTCTGCGCGCGCAAATTTTGAAAGGCTTGAAATGACCTAAAACGTATGGAAACTTAATTGTAGATGATTTGGAGCATTTTGAAATTTTGACGGACGCGTACGCGCGCGTAATGACCTGTGGATGAACTTTGATGACATGACCCGATGACCCTTGACCTGAAGTTTATATGATGTGAATATGAATGATTATTGATGATTATTTAGGAAGATATGGATGATCATGTGATTTTACAAAATGGCGTCTACATGACGTCACGATGACGTCATGACATCGGTCTTGTTGGAGAAACGAGTTTTAAATGACCCTGATATATGACTAAAATCTTAAGAATTTAGACTGAAGGACTTTGGAGATATTCTGGCCACAAAAAAGGTGTCAATAAAATTAAATAAAGAAAGACAGTAAGAAAGAAAGATACGGACGATTACAATAGGTGATCTGTCAAATATGACAGACCACCTAAAAAGTCAAGAAAAAAATTGAAATTTACGAAATTAATGTTGGATACATTAATTATATCATCTGAAAAAGAGGAGAAGAAAAAAAAAGTGAAAAATAATCCCTCCAAAATGCCCCTGGTTGGTCTCGAACCGGGTACCTCTCGCATCGTAACATTCGTCTTTTTCTCTGTTCACAATACACGTAGTGGAAAATCCTGTTCCGACTATCGCGTTGGAGAGTACAAAATAAAGAATGTTGCTCTTATTGTACTGGAAATCCCGAACCCATGTAGCAAGAGAATTTATCAGCCTACAACATATTTCGAAGACGAGGAATCGTTAGCAAGAATAAGCGATCTTTTGCGAAAAGAGTAATGAAAGGCAGAATCAAGTTTTCGACAGGAGTGGTCTCCCATAGGGATTACGTGTAAAACAGTGAAAATTGACATGCCAATGTTTACCGTGCTGCTAGAGCCCGATTTCGTGCTTCGATTAGAACATGAATATATGGAACTTGTAGAAAACTGCCTTGGCTACAACATATCAAGAGCCGAACGCGCATCGATCATCGTTGACAGATATGTGGTTAAATTACCTTAGAATTTATGACGTAATTTTTGACAAAATGAAATTTTTAGTTCAGGCGCCATTTTGATGGCGTAGAAATGTTTATGATGGGTAATTTATACATGGAACCATGTCTACAATTCATACTTGAGGCGTTCATGAAAAAAAATCGGGGTGTCAATGGACTCGTTTACGAGATACATAGTCTTTGTTCAAGGCATGTTTTTGACCATATTCGGCCTAAGAAGAGGGAACACGCGCGCGGGTAACTTTGGGAGATGATAATTTCCTTAATAATGGTCGTAGAAAGTTGGACAAGGTATCATTTTGTTCAAAATTTTATGCTCTATGTGACTATTTCAACAGAAATTGCAAATTCAGACATTTTCAAGTTGAAACGCGCAATGACGCGCGCGTATGCGTCCGCGAGCGCAAATTTTTGAAAGGCTTATTAAAAATGACCTGAAACGTACTCCAATTTGGTCCAAAAGTGATTTTGAGCATTTTTAAATTTTGACGGACGCGTACGCGCGCGTAATGACCTTTGGATGAACTTTGATGAGATGGCATTTGTTATGAAAGAAATTGATAATATGAGTAATGATAAAGCAACAGGCGATGATGGGATAAGTTGTCGTCTTTTAAAATGGCAAAACGTGTCTTCGCTGAATCCTTAACGTGCCTCATCAATAAATCAATTGTTAGAGGACAAGTACCAAAAGTCTTTAAAAAAGCAAGAGTTATTCCAATTTTCAAGACTGGTGATATGTCCACTCCAAGTAATTACAGACCAATTTCAATATTACCCATAGTGAGTAAGATTCTTGAAAAAGCTGTTCATTTCCAACTGTGTGATTTTCTTGACAGTAATAACATTTTGTGTGCTAACCAATCAGGTTTTCGCCCCCTGCACTCTACTGCAACAACTCTTATGAAATTAGCAAACCAATGGTCATTTAATATGGATAGAAATGAATTAACAGGTGTTGCTTTTGTTGATTTGAAGAAAGCATTTGACACTGTTGATCACAATATTTTATTACATAAACTGAAGGCCATTGGCTGTTCGGATATGAGTATTCAGTGGTTTGAATCATATCTGTCTTACCGGGAACAGACGGTTTGTTTCAAAGGGACAGAATCAAATTCCTCAAAAAATGTTATGGGTGTCCCGCAAGGTTCAATCCTTGGACCACTTCTTTTTTCTATATATATTAATAGCTTACCAAAATGTGTTGAAGATGGCATTGTTGACATGTATACCGATGACACTACTCTAACGGTTAACGGAAGAACCGTTGTAGAAGTAGAGAGAAAGCTAACAAAAGGAGTGGAAAATATCCTTTCATGGGTAACGAAAAACCGTCTAGTTCTCAATGCAGAAAAGACAAATGTGATGCTTCTTGGATCATGATCAATTCTTAATACTGTAAAGGATTTTTCTGTCACACTAAACGGTAGTTGTTTGAAAAGAGTTAAAGTGGCTAAGTATTTAGGTGTAATGATAGATTCCAACCAAATCTCTAAAACTTCTTTACAATTCCACCGTCCTTTCTCATTTTGATAACTGCTCGTCAGTATGGTCCGACAGATTTCAAAGACAAACTATTAAGCTACAAAAGGTTAAAAAAAGCGGGCTGCTCGTGTAGTGTTAGGTGAAGGGTTCGATGTATCCTCAAGAGATATGTTTAGTCGGTTGGGTTGGATGCCAATTCAGACACGCTTTCAATATGGACGTGCTGTGATGATGTATAAAGCATTGCATGACATGGCACCTAAATATTTAAAACAAGATTTTCAACATGTCAGCACTATACATGATCACAGCACAAGGCATGCTGTGAGGAATACATTGCGTGTACCAAGATTTAGGACAGACACATATACACATAGTCCATTGATATCTGAAATTACCGTTTGGAACCAATTGGAATCTGCTATTAAAATGTTACCTACTCTAAACAGTTTCAAATACTCTATGAAAACGTTTTTGTCTACATTGTAAAGTGTGATATTTGGGGATAAATTTTAGCAAATCTATTAATTCCAGAAAAATTATTAATTCATAACTTCCCCTCTTGTCAATGTCCATATTATTATTATTTCTACTTTTTCAATGTGTGTATTTAACAGTTTTCAGTGCTATTAATATTTGATTTATGTAGCCTATAGAAGCCTATAGGGATATTGTTGTACATTTGTATATTTGTATATATTGTTATAGTTGTTGTTTACAAACAGGGCCTCATGGAAAACCACCCAATTTGTGAAATGAGCCACCCTGTCTAAATATCAGAAATAAATAAATAAATAAACATGATGACCCTTGACCTGAAGTCTATATGACGTGATTATGAATGATTATAGAAGATTATTTAGGAAGATATGAATGATAATGTGATTCTACAAAATGGCGTCTACATGACGTCACGATGACGCCATGACATTGGTCTTGTTGGAGAAAAGAATTTTTGATGACCTTGATATATGACTATAATTTGAAGAATTTAGACTGAGAGACTTTGGAGATATTCTGGACACAAAAAAGGTGGAAATAAAAATAAATAAAGTAAGAAAGTAAGAAAGAAAATTCGGACGATAACAATAGGTGATCTGTCAAATATGACAGACCACCAAATTAGAAAATGTAGTCCATTGTCCCCTGATGCAATTTTGAAAAGGCAAATACATGTATATCCAAGAACAAGAATGAGACACAAGTAAATGAATCAATTAGGAATATGCATTTAATACAACGATTCATGTACAAATCATAAAGATTCAATAGTAGAACATATTTTGAACCTCTTTAAATATTAATAACCATTTGGCTTACTCTCACCCAAGAACAATCAGAAATTCGTTTAACATCGAGTGAGCAGTCTGTCAAATAACGTGCGCAAGCTGTACATAACCATTTGTCCAATTGTTCCTGGAGTATAGTGCAATCACTATACCAGATTAGACACTTTACCGAAGTTAGGGTACGTGCAGGTAAAATGAGACTATTAACGACATTTGCATAATTTGCATATATATGCATAAAGATAAATCCAGCAAACCTTGTTCTTTTTAATTAAAAACTATTTATCCTTCATTTTTTGGAATGTTTGCGATCATCAAATAATGAGGTTTACAATTAATATGCAAATTATTACATCGTCACACGGTGGACATGGTAACTATGTTAAAATGACAATGTCAAGTCTTCAATTCACATTTTTTTTCTTTTGGAAATGTTTGACTATTGAGTTTCAATATAATTTTCTAAATCTGAGACATAGAAGACGACCTTAGGGGGAACAAACATTGCACAAAACATGTCGTTTCATGTTTCGGTTTGAGGATGGTTAAGTGTAATTTGCTTTTCTATATTTTTCAAAAATACTTTCTTCTGTAATCCTAATTGGCTTAGACAATAGCTGTTCTGCTGTTAGAAGGTTTAAATCAAATATGATAGATTTCTATTAAATGTAGCCATAAACATTGGCCCTCAACACCAATAAGTATGCACAATGTTATTGATGTCTCATATTACCTGCAGCACAGTAAGGTCCCATTGGAAGTTTTATAACATGTTTTTATCTAATTTAGTAGAGTATATAGAATAATACACAATTGTATTGTTTAAAACAGTCATTAAGCTTTGGTAAAGTGTAAAGAGTTGAGTTCATATGCAATAACCTGACTTACAGAAGGGTAATCAACAAAATGTCAAATTTTATATCAAGGCTACAAAATGGTGTTATTTTTACATACCCTTTCAAGATTTGGTGATATTTTCAGCAAACTTTCACTTAACAAACATTTGAAACATCCAAAATGAAGCTAAGGGACTGGATTAAACTATAAATGGTGCTATAAGCATTTGGGAAGATGTTTAAGATAAGTTATATGGCTTTTAAGTCACACGTGCCATATTACTTGCAGTCTCATATTATTAGCATGTACCCTACATGCAAAGCAAAATAATGTACATGTATATTAATGTGCAGTGCGGTAGTATCTTGCTGCAAAGAACTCTAGAACAAGTATAGCAAACTCCAGTATGATGGCGATTCTATCCTGCTCCACTTTAGTTCAGATTCTGAACTGTTTCATATTTTCTCTGCCCCAGTGGTATACGAGTACGACCGGTATATGGCGTGATCATAATTATCTTCGTACAGAAGGCCAGAATGTTAGGTCTGAGAAACCGTTCAGAACAAAAAGTTTGTTAATTGCGTTGCTTCACATTTTTGAAGCAGAGCCATAAAACAAAGACCGCCCAACTGAAACCCAACCTCGCGCTGATTGGTTAGCGAACGTGCCAATTTCTTCCGACGACCGGCAAAACGTAAACAAATCGAGATGGCTATCAAGTCTCTGTTTTAAGTGGCGATGGACTTCAAAGAATAATTTTTACTGAAACAAAATTAGTAAGCAATCATTTCCCTACAAAATATGATTAAGTGTTGAAATATATATTTGTGACTTCCTATTTTAGGGGCGGCAATAATGAATAGAACATAATTATAAATATCGTTTCGTTTCGATTGTGTCTGAAAAAGCAACTACTACGCCCATGTTTTTCTCTCTCGCCCTGACAAGGACATCCTTGCCTCGTTTTACGACCATGCGTTCGAATGTTCTGGATCTCTTTTTCAAAGTACATGTACTATAATATAAATGTTTTGATGTTTCTACAACCGAAAATGTATTTTAAATCCCTAAAATCATGTTCATCTACATGCAGTACAGCTATAAATATCTATAATAATTTTCTAAAGTATGATAAGTTGTAAAATGATCCAATACAGGAACGATCTTTTTTTTTCCTACTCTCTTTGCGTTGAATCTATTTCATTTAAATTCATTAATAAGAAATGCTGATGTGTAATATTCTAACACATTTGTGGGGAAACCCATAACATTTAAAATATGTCCATTAGGATTATGAAATCCATAAAACAAATTTAGTCGGCTGAAAAAAAGTCTGAGCTTAGCAATTCGGGCAATCAGTTTTATTTAACTGCAAGAAACCAATTTAGCAATTTCTTATTGTATGTCACCCAAATAAGTAAGATTTATAATTACTATTCTGTTATTCTTCCCTGGTGTACCACTAAAATATACCCTCAGCTCAAACTCTGCGCCCCAGATTGGCCAAAAAATACCTACTTAAAAGTTTTGCAGCAACAATACAGATAGATTGATAAATTTTCAAAATAACCAGTAATCTTCAAAATACGTGCATAGGTTTTTGATGATTGTAAAGTCCATGTTAGAATACTATATGGCGGAAAAGGGCTTTGTGAAACGAGCAATAAATATCTTCACCACAGTAATTTGTTATCATTGACTTTAGATAGATGTTTTTTTTTACAGATTTCTAACACCAATTTGATATTAAATAGGCATCTTAAATTTTGTAAACTCCTGTCCGCTAGAATAATTTATATTTGTATTCATAAGTAGGGCCTGTATTAAATTTTTACTACATTTTGCTCTTGTTTGTGTATGCAATATTTTCAATGACCATGTTCTTTGCCGTATTGGGGGGGGGGGGGGGGGATTGTGTGCGCTCGGACGACTCCTGTAGGCAAAACTTATATCATCGACGGGGCACAAATCATGACGGTGGAAAATTTTGCCGAACCCACCACCCTCCCCTTCCCTTCCTTTTCTTACGACCAAATGCAGCCAATATCGTCTAATAAGATTTATCCGAACGTTATATTAAATGATGGCACTGCAGACTTGACCGAAAAATAAAAACTAAATTAGAAAACGGGTCATCAGCTAAAATCCCCCTAAGATTTTTCCCCGCCCTTTTGCCTACAAAGCTAAGTGGAACCCAGACTCGTTTTCTTTGTTGTTTACATATCATATTCATTCGTTTTTGTTTTAATTCATTTAAATTTAATTAATTTATTTATTCTATCGTAGATAAAATCTAAATAAATTAGATACACGTATCTTAGTAGGCCTACGTACACTTTAATTTAATGCATTTAAAACATGCTTGCCTTTCAACGAATATTGGCGGAAGCAGAAATTATGAACGCGTGATTTAAAAAATGTAGATTTCGTTTAACAATTAAAGAAAATTCATATGGAAAATGTTTCAGAGATTTCTTGAAATTTGTTGCCCTACATAGTAAAATTAAAAGAGCATAAGCGATTTGACATGCCTCCTCGCTAAATTAAAAATGTGTTTTTCATTTCCTTGTATGTTCGCGAAATGGTATATAATTATTGTCATTTTAGGAATAGCTGCTGAATGAACATCAGATTTTTATGAATAAAAATGAAATTGATTAATGGAGGACCAGCGATTATAGCATTATGAATGCTCCACATGTAAAATGAAATACAAGACACTTACATTACAATATTGACCGGGAAAACCTTTTATTTAAAAAAATGGAATAATCATCATAATCAGTATCATATCGGTAATAGTATCTTTTCACATATCAATGCATTCCAATGTGAACAGATTGGGCTCATTCACACCCATGATCATTGCATTTACTGTTTATTGCTGTAGAACCTCATAACGAGGTTGGATAAATGAAAATTTCAAATTAAATAAGGGCACTTTGCTGTACCCAGTATTCAGTATTCTTTTGTTGCATCATTTTGATATAAGGAGATATCTGATACAAGATAATTATTATGGTCCTGAGGACTTCGTTAAAATAAAGTTTCACTTTTATAAAAACAAAGGGCACTTGTGGCACTTATATTAACAAAAGCAAATGTGTATGACAACAAAGGGTCATTATCAATTCTGGATTAGGACACCAAATGTCAATTTAAGATTTATTTTATGGTAGCAATCACCAACGTATATCTGAGATTCAAAAATGAAAAAAAAATAAGGATCCAAACATCTTTTGTTCACAAGGGTCAAAAGGAAATCCTATAAGTGCAGTACATATATGTCAAGCTTAATTCCTGGGCTGACTACCGCTACATACCTGGTAGATTCGCTCTATAGCTTTGGCAGTATTATAGTACATAGGAAATAGGGGTTCACAGCAATATTGTTAGTCAGCGAGGAAACTCTTTTGCCGATCATTGTACAGTCTTGCAGCTTTGCTCCTCTCATTCATGACTTTATTGCGGACTGCTTCCCATTCCATGTTCAGATGTTTTTTTTTTGTAGAAAAGTATCGCTGGCCTTTTTTCCTGAAAAAGAATGGGACAAATCAAAATTATTAACCTCTACATATGGTTATGTTGTGATTTAAAATAGTAAAAAAAAAAAAAAGATTAAACAGGAAAGATTTTTGTAACAACCTACGTGAGCAATTTTGCTCACATCCTTTTCTAAATCATCAATTGCTATAATAGATGTACAATTCAACCCACCTAACAGTTGGGTCCCGGACAATACGGAGCTTTATCAAAGAATACGGTAGGGCCGATCAGGACGTTATTTCTCAAGCGCGGGATAATCTAGTGGGCGTTCTCAACCTTAGCGGCCCGCTAGATTATCCCGCGCTTGAGAAATAACGTCCTGATCGGCCCTACCGTATTCTTTGCTAAAGCTCCGCAATTTCAGCTGAGACGGAGAACGGGATCAGAGTCAGCCGAGACCGAGACTAAGTCACTATGATTAGGCAATGCATATTTTCAACTATTTTCAACTTAAATTTCCATTCTAAGCTCCTTAAACTTACAGTTAAACTTTTCATGGATTCCATCTCAAAATATTTTTTTTTATTGATAAGAGAGAAATGTAGAAGGAAATACACAAATTATGGACAAATGGGAGAGAGAGTGGGTACTAACGCCAGCAGAAAAGATTTTGAGGTGAAGAAACAGTACAAAATGAATTAAAAGAACCCATTTTTTTTACATAGGGTACGTGCAGGTAAAATGAGACTATTAACTACATTTGTATAATTTGCATAAAGATGCATAAAAAAGATCAAGCAAACCTTGTTCTTTTTAATAAAAAACTATTTATCTTTTATTTTTTTAGAAAGTTTGCGATCATCAAATAATGATGTTTAAAATTAATATGCAAATTATGACATCGTCACAGAAGTCTCATATTAGCTGCATGTGCAGGTAATATAAGACGATACGTGGTAGACATGGTAAATATGTTAAAATGACAATGTCAAGTCTTAAATTCACGTTTTTTGTCCTTCGGAGATGTTTGACTATTTAATTTCAATATCCTTATCTAAATCTGAGACATAGAAGACGACCTTATGGTGAACAAAAATTGCACAAAACATTTCGTTTCATGTTTTGGTTTGAGGATAGTTAAGTGTACTTTGCTTTTGTACATTTTTCAAATTGCCTTTAACAATAGATGTTAGTAGGTTTTAATCAAATATGATATATTTATATTAAAAGTAGCAATGAAAAGTGGCCCGCAACACTAATAAGTAAATACAATGTTATTGACGTCTCATATTTCCTGCAGCACATTAGGGTCCCATTGGAGGTTTTAAAACATGTTTTGAGCTAATTTAGTAGAGTATATATTATAATAAACACTTGTGTTTTTTTAAAACAATCATTAAGCTTTGGTAAAGTGTAAAGAGTTGCGTTCATATGCAATAATCTGACTTACAGCAGGGCAATCAACGAAATGTCTAATTTTATATCAAGGCGACAAAATGGTGTTATTTTTACATACCCTTTCAAGATTTGGTGATATTTTCAGCAAACTATCACTTAACAAACAGTTGAAACATCCAAAATGAAGCTAAGGGACTGGATTAAACTATAAATGGTGCTATAAGCATTTGGGAAGATGTTAACGATAAGTTACATGATTTTTAAGTCACGCGTGCCATATGTACCCTATTATTTAAGTCTTACAAGCAACTAATTTAAAACATAAACCAGGTAACATTTATATGGGTCTTGTTTACTTTTCTAGTGAAAGAGCATATATATGGCTAGCGCCACTCCAGTGAATGAAAATCACAGGCGCACGATACTTGAAAGAAGACTTACAGAACCAGATACATATCCGACCATGCGTGGTCGGAATATATGCCTCCGCCGAGTGCATGATCAGAACAATACTGCAAGAAGAAAAAAACAAATATGCAACCATAATATTGAAATCAAATGTTCTCTGAAATCCTTTGACCCCATGATACACCAAGTCACAGGGTAAAAGGTCACTAAATATTTGTTTTGTCATATATTATAATCTCATACCAAGTCACAAATTCAAATGTCCTAATAGAATAGAAGATAAAATTTACAAATACTGCAATTTTTTCAAAAAATGACCTCTGTGACCTTTCCCCCCCCCCCCCCCCCTGACCCCAAATTCTAGCCAAAGAATTTCCCTCTCAGGATATACCCGCGTAGATAGTTACAAGCTTATGTGTCCGATATTACATATCAATATTGTACAAAATTGTTAAAAAATTGTGCAGAAAAACATACAATTGCCCATCCCCCCCCCCCCGGAGAAGAGCTAGATCGGCAACTAGCAATTTGAATATTGATAGACAATGACATAGATAACATTTCTCTGGAGTACCAGTGGGACTCTAGTTTTTTTTTCCTACATCGACTTTAACTTCTACTAAGTATAGGAATATTTGATAGCTTGGCAGTTGGAAAAGTTACTTTGATGGCACTAACCTGGTAGCGGATCTCCATTATTCCGAATTGCACCGGCAAAGTACCTCCTCAGTATAGTGGTGGACTTCTTGGACCATCTGGTGTACTTACGAGCTGCAGAGAAGAAAAAGAAAACCAACATGTTACGTTATTAGAAGTATCGTGTCTACATGAGTGCATCCCCCATAACCGTATTTCTAATGCAGGATTCAAAATCATGCCCTACAGATGAACAAGGTCTGTGAAGTTAGTTTGATATTCGATATTGGATATTCATTGGATATTCGTCCGCTGTGAAGTTAGTTGGATATTCATTTGATATTCGGCTGCTGTGAAGTTAGTTGAATATTCAGTTGATATTCGTGTGACATTCCAAGAGACATTTGGGTGAAGGACTAGTGACCCCCGCCTGGCGCCCAAGGTTTGCAACTTTGTTGCACCGTGACCTTGACCCTCAAGGTCACCTTAAAAAATGGCGCAAAAAGTGAGACCCTTGATTTTGACGAACTAAAAGCGGCCAAGAGTTGGAATTTTTGCAACCCTGCCTGGCGCCTAAAGTTTGCGACTTTGATGCACCATGACCTTGACCTTGACCCCTCAAAAATGGCGCCAAAAGTGAGACCCTTGATTTTGAAGAACTAAAAGCGGCAGAGATATGATTTTTTTTTTGCACCCCTGCCTGGTGCCGAATGTTTGCGACTTTGTTGCACCGTGACCTTGACACTGATCCCTCAAGGTCACCTTCAAAAATTGCCCCAAAAGTGAGAACCTTTTTCCCTAAGGTTTTGAAGTGACTGAGATTGCTTTAAAGCCCAAGTACAGTTTTGGTAAAAGCGAATATTTTTATCGCCAAATTTTGTCTTCAAATCTATATAAAGTGAAACATGATATCATGAACATATTGTACAAAAGATTGTGCGGAAAATGACTAAGGTTTGGAAAAGTTATAACCTAAAGTGTGCAAAATATTTCAGCGTCGTAGCGCACGACGCTAATTCAATATTTTCTTTCTTGATAAAGGACAGCTTTTTATGCACAGAATTGGATGAAAATTTCAGACTTTATTCTTTATGCATTCTTTTTTAGCGTGCTTTAATCAAACCTTTGAAATAATTTTGAATATGTCCGATTTGAAGCAAAATATTGTTGCAACCAAGAGAGGGCGCTAAATACGATTTAACGGTCAAATTCAAATTTTCAAAAGAATTCGCTCGTAGAAAAATATGCTATAGTCTTGAAATGTGTATAGAAACTATATGTCATGATAAATATCCCCAAAATTCACACTTCTTTCATCTTTACCAAAACTGTACATGGGCTTTAACAAGCTGTAGAAGCATCTTGACATTGTTTTCAGTGCGTTTCTTGTGCAGATTGATAGTCCGCTTGGCACAGAGGAGATAGAATGCTCTCTCTTCCCTTTCTCTGCAATCATTTCTGCAATTTATAGAAAAAAAAAACACTTTCGGTGCAACTCCTACGCGTGCAATGAGATATTTTTTGGCTTTTGGGTCCCTGATGCAGGGTTAGGGGTGCAAAGTTTTAGGAAATTGGGGCGCAATGGACACGTGATCTGACATCCTTCCAACAATAAAAGATACAAGTTGTTTTTGTCAGTGTAAATAGGCAAATAAAGCTTATACACATATATTATGGAAATAACCTATCGTTTAAGAGTTGAGGGAATCTTATTTTCGTGATAGAACATTTTATAACAAAGATATGAGTGTAATAGATTGTGCACCTTTAACTTCATTTCTTTTTGCCAATTTGTCTAAATATTTAATCATTCATAGCTCCTTTTTGAGTCGTCCTATTTTTCCGAACGAATGTTATTTTTTGGGTATACTCTTCTCTAAAACTGTGGGTTTTTTTAATCTCTTTTGATGCATTTGCCGCACTGATCATGGGAGCAGATTTTTAGAACCACTTCTCCAATAGCTCCATGGGGGAACTTGATCATGGTACAATGCAGACAATAAAGCAAGAATTGAGCTTTGGAGCTTTATGCATCTACAGAAAAAAAATACAACATCCACAAAATGGATCTTTTACACAGCTCCCGTGCTGACAATGTTACTTTTTTTAAGATATATGCGAGGTTGGAGCGTTAACGCACATGTGCGAGGCAAGCCCTCAATTCCCGGATGTCTGGAAACGCGAAAGGGTGCGTTGAACGACATCACGTGTATTCTTGAGTTTCAGACCTTTTTAGATGTTAAGGTATGTTTTTATTACGTTTTTCACTATTATCATTATTATTATCGTTATTGTTATTATAGTTATTATTTCATTACTATTATTATTGTCATATCCTTTTTTCTTTGTCATTTTTCTGACATTTATTTTAAACTACGGGCGATCTAGCCACTCAATCACGAATGTTCACTAATTAAATGTTCCCATCAACAGATTTTTGTTTTCTCGTTTTATTTATTTGCTCTTAAAAATTGAATAACCAAAGAGTTTCTACAGTAAAAATAATAAAGCTCTTTGCGAAACCGAAGCGCACGCCTGTTCCGTTACACATATTGTATTTCTAATCAATCTATCTCAAGTAAAAATGCATATGACATATCTCAAAATTAATCATCATATATATATAATAAAAAAAGAGATCTAATGACGGAAACATTCGTTATTGTGTGGCTAGATCGCCCGTACTTTGAAATAGATGTCGAAAAATAATGACAACAATAATAGTAATGAAATAATAGCTATAATAATAATAATGATAATAATGATGATAATTATTTTAATTACAATAAGAAAAAAAATATACCTTAACTTTAAGAAACGGTCTGATACTCAAGAATGCACGTGATTTTGCTAAACGCACCCTTTCGAAACAACCGGGCCCCCGGGGGGGGGGGGGGGG
>BQKZ01005034.1:0-11169 GCA_036244855.1 Temnopleurus reevesii | reverse complement strand
TGTAGAACGGGAGAAAACCACGATTGGTCATTTTCAGATGGCGGCCATCTTGGATTTCAAAATGGCCGCCGATTGGCTGGTCTATTCACCCAGAAATGAAAAAAAAATTGAAATCAGCACCCCAAAATACCAACACGTACCAAATTTCAGTGCCCAATGCGGTGTAGAACAGGAGAAAACCACGATTGGTCATTTTCAGATGGCGGCCATCTTGGATTTCAAAATGGCCGCCGATCCGATGCTCGGATCGTCTGTGGCCGGCAATTTTTGAAATCAGCGCCTCAAAACACCTCTATATGCCAAATTTCACGCTTTCTGCCGGATCCGAGCAACATTTTCACATATCTGCCTGACTAAAATAGAAGAGAGATGTTTTTCATCGTTATGCTGATTGTAGTCCCATGTGTGTACTTTCATGTATGAAGTACATACACACCATGCACTAGTGAAAATGAACCAGTGAATCATTGAAACAGACACCATATTTGTTTGTATTCCTTGTAATTTCGTAATACTAATTTCAGGAAAATTGAATATTGTGTTTACATTTTTTTTCAAACGTACATGATTTCAAAGGCGAAATTAAACACTTCACTACATTCAGTTGCGTGTAATACCAAATCAGCCATCGGCGACAGCTGCGCACTTTGCTAGGGACACGATATTTATTCAGGTTGGTGGTATACCGTATTAGGCAGAAGTCATAGCACTCAATCATGCAAATTTAACAAATGAAAAAACATTAGGAAGGGTATGAGATGACAAAAAAAAGTTTTTGTACATGTTAGAGATTATGAACTGCTCAGGACTTTTCATGCAAAAGGCCCTAAATCCTCGAAAATAATTTTTACAAAAAATCATATAAAATTCAAGTCATCTGCAGGATTTTTTTAATTGCCATTTTTGTTACCTATATCAAGGACTCTAAAACATGTTACAAAATCTTTGTGAAATAGAAAATCTAGATTTACGAAGAATCAGCCAAAGTGGATTTAGGGCCTTTTTTTCATGATAGCTCTTCAATTACTATCCCGTATTTCATGTTGCATGACAACCATAAAACAAAAGGCATGCTTGTCTGTTTTTCGATTTTCAGGTCCAAATCGGCCCAAAATGCTTGGAAATAGTCGCAATTTATGATATTTCCGTTGATTTTTCCTCTCTTTCCTGTGCATCTCGAACAGAAAACACGGTCTCCAATGATTTATTGTATCCCCCGAACAGTAGTTCGAGGATACTACGGATTTAGCCTCGTCGCGCGCCGCGTCCGACCAAAGAGATATTTACTAGAGCACTCACTACGCATTGATGCGCGCGCAAAGCGACTGAGGCCATTTCAAAGAGCTTTATATACTAACACTAGAGGGAGTGCTCTCCAAAATATTTTGTTGCCAGCCTGTTTCTAAAGGGCCAGCACCCTAACCCCCCCCCCCCCCCCTTCCCTCGACGGAAAGCCGATAGGGCTTTTTTTCAGACCATCGTGGTAATAAGCCATAATGCTTGCCAGAAAATGGTCTAAGTGGACGTATAGTAAACGAATATATAATAGATGAAAGCCAAAAGTAGCTTACTATATGGCTGACGCCCCTTCAAAAAAAAAAAAAAAAAAAAAAAAAACACTATGATTAGACAAAAATGAGAAAAAGGGTCCTTTGGTCCCTAAATTCTGCCCTTTCAGCTTAATGGATCAAAATTGGTCACGGGAGGTCTCTTTAAGTGCTGATCACAGATACTTGAAATCTGATAGTCTTGTATTTACGGAAAGGGTGTAAGAACCCTTTCAAATGTTGAAGGCACCCCCCCCCCCCCAAAAAAAAAGTGAAAATCTGATTTCTCTCGACCAGTGGACTAAGATTTCATGGAAATTCGCCATATATGTGTATATTAAACATATAAACAGCTAACATCCCGTGATAGCTGAAAAGGGCTTGGCGCCCCTCGGATTATTAAAAAAAAAAAAGGCCCCTAATCCCCCAAATCAAGCTGTTTTGACTGTATGTAAAATGAGTTGCCATACGAGATTTATGTGGAGTAACATTCCACAAAATATACATTTTGACACTAAACAACACAGAAAGGGTTAAAGCGCACGTCAATTTTTTTTAAAAGGAACACCCCTCCCCATTTTTTTTTTTTTGGAAATCCATTTTCTTGCCCCACGGATCCCAATTTTCCAGTAATTGCCCATATGCATGTGCAATAACCGTTTGGAAGAGTTAAGAGTCTACAATGGCTTAAAAATTGGCTGATAACCCTTTAGAATGAAAAGAAATGAATAAAAGGTGGCCCTAGGCCCCCCAAAATTAACATGTTTGGCCAAATGGGTCGAAATTTGAGATAAGAAACCATTTTTGGTAGATATTTCTTAACTATGAGATTTAAGCCCTGAACATTTTCGGAAAGGGTGTAAAAAAGCCCTGAAATATTCAAATGAGCCCCCTCCCACGCATTAATAAATGTCGGAATGCGAGTTCATCACCGGAATATGGTGGTGCCGTGCGCGTTGAAATGACCTCAGTCGCTTTGCGCGCGCATCAACGCGTAGTGATTGCTCTAGTAAATATAAAGCTCTTTGGGCGATTTCAACTTCGTTTTGCCTATAATATTGTTTCCAATAATCAGATTGAATCGAATAAAGTGACAATGTCCATGTTTTGATGGTCACGTAACAAGATGAACATATTTCAAAGTCAATATTAGTAGTAAAATTTGCATTATGTGGATTATAATATTCAAATTAACTTTCGCCAATAGAGAAAAATCCACCATTTCCCTTTAAATACGGAACAAATTATCGGAATGAGGAAAGTAAAATGACTAAGCCCATGTTTTCGTGGTCTGTGAACTAGGCGAGCATACTTTCACTTTAATGATACTTTCATTTTAATGATATCAACATAATTTGTATAGTATGTGAATTATTTGTATATGGATTACTGCTTATATGTAAACTAGCTTAGCAATATACGTAGAGAAAAATCTATCATTTCCTTTTACATACGGAACAAACACTCTGAATGAAGCAAGAAAAATGACTAAGCGCATGTGTTCGGGATCTGCGAACTAGACATACTTTAATTTCAATGATATCACCATAATTTGCACAATACGTAAATAATTTGAATGCTTATATGCATATTAGCAATGTATGTAGAAAAAGTCAATCAGTTCCTATTAAATCTAATGATTTATGAATCAAAGTGTCGGAATCAGACAAGGGAAATGACCCCCGCATTACCCCCATGGTAGAGAAACAACATGGGCATCTATTCAGGTTGGAAAAGTTTAACTACATATCTGCAAATTAGCTCATGAATCTATGAAGATAAATTGTAATTTCCATAATATTTTGATAAAAATTTCAAAATGAGGCAAGCAAAGTGACCGACGCTATGTTTCATTGGTAATTTAACCCGATGGGCATAGGGGGCTAGGGGGCTTTGGGGACAGAGAAAGGGCTCGCCAAAATTTAATGGCCAAAATGCCTTCAAAATTGCTTAAATGGGGGGCTAAATCGTTTTCTTGCATGTGCGGTCAGCCAGTAGGGGGCGCCAAATTTGCGCTCAGTCCCCCCCCCCCCCCCCCCCCCGGTATCAAGATCCTATGAGCGCGCATGCATACTTCGGAAGTTTCAAAATAATTCGAACAATATGTAAATTGTTTATCGATAATATCAATGCAGCCATCGGCGACTATTGCGTACTTGCCAGGGACACAATATTCACTCCATTTTACGTTGGTGGTATATTAGGCAGAAGTTATAGCACCCAATCATGCAAATTTAACAAATAGAAAAAACATTAGGAAGGGTATGACATGACAAAAATAGTTTTTGTACATAATACAGATTATGAACTGCTCGGGACTTTTCATGCAAAAGGGCCTAAATCCTCGATAATAATTTTTACAAAAAATCATATAAAATTCAAATCATATGCAGGATTTTTTTTTTAATTGCCATTTTTGTTACCTATATCAAGGACTCTAAAACATGTTACAAAATCTGTTTCAATGGAAGCTTAGAATTATGTGAAATAGACAATATTGATTTACGAAAAATCAGCCAAAGTGAATTTAGGGCCTTTTGCATGTTAGCTCTTCATATACTCACTTTATCCAGTGACCAACTGGTTATGGATGCATTGGTATGGCCATACCAATGCATCCATAATCAGTTGGAAACCTAACATTGTCATCTCATACCCTTCCTAATGTTTTTCTATTTGTTAAATTTGCATAAATATACGGAAGATTTCTCAAGAGACGGAATAATTTACAATGGACCCCTATTTACGGGAAAGACTACTAACCCACCCGTTTTCCCTATTTTCATAGCAGGCACAAGCCCACTAAATAGGCAGGATTAGAAAGTGACAATTGAGAAAAATTCAAATCTTGTAAAACACGCGTTAATCATTATTATTGAACAGGACACATATGTAGGTTTATTATTCAGAAAAAAATTACACGCAATAATAACAAATGAAGTTCCTGTGAAGATCTCAGTTGACGGAACTGTTTTTACTCTTGTAACATACGTTACTGTACGCTGCTTTAAAAAGTGAGAATGAAATAATTAAACCTGTAGGCATTTCTGACCATCATTGTATCTAACACTTGCCAGTATTATGACAAACTTCTTGCAGCCGTAATTTCTGTGGTTTGGACTTTTATTTTTTTAATTTGCCTCAAACTACATGTTCATGTCAGTGATGCAAAAAGAAAACTCATGGTTGGACAGGTTTCAAATCGTGTACTTTGAATGTTTTTGATGTGTTCATTCTAATTCCATTTACAAACAGATAAGATACTAGTATAGTTCACATCTGTTGATAAATCAACTAAAGTTTAGACAAAGCAATATCAGTAGCTGAGTGCAAATGTAGGTAACGTATGTTACATGATAGGTAACGTAAGTTACAGTCATAGACATGAACAAATCTAAGCACCATAGTTTGTGATTTATCACCATTGAACGACTGTACTTATTATAATTTCTAAAACATGTCGTGTTGACTTGCAAAATGTTTTTCTCTGGTCGTAATTTGTCTTAATTTTCTTCATTGTGAGAATAAAACCTAAGCAATCAAAATAAACTAGGATTTTCTTTTGTACAGTTCTTCTTCGAACTACTTTACAATATTGACATGTAATGCATTTTAAGCTGCAAACTGATCATAATATTTATGTACTTTGCAATCAATAATCATTCAATTAGATTTGACATCGATCAAATAATCTTAAATGCAATCAACGTATGTTACATAACAGGTAACGTAAGTTACAGATATAGACAGTAAGTCAATAACAATACTAAAGCGAACAGTTTGTGATTTATCACTATAGAACGACTGTACTTATTATGTTTTCTAAAACATGTCGGGTTGACTTGCAAAATGTTTTTCTCTGGTCGTAATTTGTCTTAATTTTCTTCATTGTGAGTATAAAACCTAAGCAATCAAAATAAACTAGGATTTTCTTTTGTACAGTTCTTCTTCGAACTACTTTACAATATTGACATGTAATGCATTTTAAGCTGCAAACTGATCATAATATTTATGTACTTTGCAATCAATAATCATTCAATTAGATTTGACATCGATCAAATAATCTTAAATGCAATCAACGTATGTTACATAACAGGTAACGTAAGTTACAGATATAGACAGTAAGTCAATAACAATACTATCACTTTATCACTATATAACAATTGTGCTTAGAATATCAAGTTTCATAAACATGTCGGATACCTTGCAAAATTTTGTTTTTCTTTGGACATATTTTTTTCTTCTAAATTTTCTTCAAGGATGAAACCTAAAAGCAATCAAAATAAACTATGATTTTCTTTTGTTCAATAGTCTCCAAACTACTTCACGATCTTAAGCTTTAATGCATTAATGGAACTGCTAATAATAATAAAAACATAACATGATTTTACAATCCATATATTCAATCAACTTTTACAGTGAGCAAAATCTATGTGCACGCAAAATGCAAGTAACGTATGTTACATAATAAGTAACGCAAGTTATACCCTTAACTTTTTATCTTTTTTACTTATCTGGTGTATAAACCAACAGGAAAGTGTAGAAACACGTGTTAATAAAAAAAATGTATTAAAGCTTGGTTTATAAAGTGTACACTTCTTGGAAAACCAAGCCCTTCTCGTATCATCGAAGAAAGAAGATTTCATTAAATCTATAGTCTCACAGGTCAACGGTTGCACAGGTAGGGCCATCACCACGAGCATTTCACATCACAAAAGACTCAGGAGATGGAAGCAATGAAATCAACGTGTTTCTTTGTAATTATGTCTCTTTGCTCTGAGGTTATAGAAAATAGCCTTTTCGAAATCGGCTGTGGGGCATGGATGTGGCAGAGAACATTTTCAATGGGAACCCATATTTCGTCTTTGCTTAGCGGCCACTTGTACACGTTTTGATTCACCTTGCTGCCAAGAGTCATAAAGGAAATGTGAGCGTCTTCCTCATCAACAGCCAATACTTTACCGATGTACCATTCGCCATCGTATAATGCTGCGACCCATTCATCTGTTTGGTAAATAGGTTTTTGCGCATTTGTAGAAGATTCAGCACTTACATCATTGTTAGGATCTGTTAAAGTTGGCGTAGTATCGTCATTCTTCGGGTCTTGTGCTACGTCAGTTGAACGTTGAAGGCTACGGGTCTTCCATCCGTCGCACATTCTCGAAGATGAATTCGCATAACTACTGTGATTGATATAACATTTTTCACAATAGCATGAAACATCTTTAACCAGCACTTGAAGTTCACCAATCCCAATTACACCGTGTATTTTTAAAGTTCCAGGCACGGACTTCACTGTCGAGAATTTCTCAGTTAGTTTGTTGGCGCTCTTTTCACACTCGGATTTGCTTACGAAGAAATACTCGATTCCTGAGTTTTCTCTTTCCTGAATGGCCCACGCGAAGAAATCGCGTGCGTCTTGGATCACGGCGACTTCCCTCTTGACAGCTTCATCTGCAAGTCTTTTACATGTTCCCCCGATGCCGTCGCAGTGTCCCTTTCCATGCCCTGCTTCGAAGTAGTTCCATTGGGCATGTATGTTGAAAAGGGCATGGTGATTGGCTACTAATTGGGAAGATGGTCTTATTTCTGTATTGTGACGTCGGACTGTCAGTCCGATAGTGGATTCGCGACAATCCTGGTACCACTTCTTTCAAACGACCCATGAGTTCCTGTATTATTGCAAAGATCGTTGATGTATTGTGACCACGATCATCGGAAACTGCGACAAAGTTATGATGTTGCAGTGAGCCATCTTCGTCGCGGAAATAAACAACCGTTGGATGTAATGTGACTCCTTCTTGATTCCAATAGCCGCTTTGCACTTCTTCCATGGGGACGCACGTATAGTTTTCGGCAAAATCCATACATACTACGCATTCTCCGCTTCTTAATGTTTCTTTGTATTCCCGAATTGCCTTGTATTGGCTCTTGACACGACTCACGTGCTGTCGGAACTCTTTCATTTCACTTCGAAATTTTGAAATGAAATCTTCTTTCTTTAATGAAACGCGAACGGGTTTGGTTTTTTTCCTGCCCTGTTCATCAGACACGCGTTTCCATTCCTCAAAATCAATGTTTCTTTCATTACTCAGTTTTGACAGCACGGAGTCTACTGACAAATCATCATTCTTGTCAACAAACTCATCAGGACTGAGGGTAGACACTAATCCCAGAGCCTTTAAAGCCTTGAGCTTTAAAGCAATGTTCTGATGCTTTTGACATAAACTTGTGTTGCGTGACGAGAATTTCACAAGTTTGATATACGTGATGCGCTGACGAATCCGTTTGAATGCCGAGAATGAAATATGGCGCTTCTCCGGGTTTTCGGACTGGTATTTGAGGTACAAATTATACAAGTAGTCACTGAGAAATCTTATCTGTTTCTTTCCAGACGTTGTACCGTCGTCGGTTTTGCAAGCATCCTTCTTGCCAGGCATCATGCGGGAATTATCATCCCTTTCAAGAAAAGAGACAACCTCCTCATGAAGATGTATCCACGTTTGCCTTTGATATTTCTTCAAACTATTTGATATGTTTTTACTCTTTGTATTTGACAGACTTCGCCAACCCAGTCCAGTTTGCTTCTGCGTTTTAGTTACAAACCGGTACTTTTTCATCACTCTTCCGCACAGAATGTTGCTCAGCACCTTTCTTTCAGATTTCTTAGTATTTTGATTAGTTGCAATTTTCACCTCCTCCTCAACTACATTAGCATATTGAAGCTGCCGTTTCAGTGTTCTCGGCACTGATGCTGGGGACAAGCCGGCATCTCTAAGCTGGACATTTACTCTTGATCTAGGCGTGTCAGGATTATGCGTACTTCTAGCTTGTTTCATCTCCAGATTTTTTATTTTGCTGTTGGCTCTTTCATTCCTCTTGCTTAGTTTCTTGTTGGTTCTCTGAGCATCTTGAATTTTTTTGTTTAAGCCCTCTATTTGCCTGTGGGCCCTGCTTAACGCCCTGCTTGTTCGTTTTCTTGTTGAACTCCTTTTTTCGAAATTGAAACTTCACCTGCAAACCAGACGAACAAGGTCCAGCAGATGACACATCTGATATGGCAGAATCAGCATCGTCGTTAAGATCATGATCAATATCATCTGCAGGTGGACTCTGCATATTCTGTACTCGGTCAAGCTTTTCTTTTACGAAAGCCCTGTGTTTCCGCACCCTGTAGTTAACGTCAGCTCTCCGTTCTTTCGTCTGTTTCTTGTTTAGCTTCTCAACCGGGACATAATACTTTTTAACTCTGTTTGTTTCAGCTTGAAGCCACGCCTTTTCGCCCATCTTCTGTCTTTTGCGAGCCCGGTATTCGGCCTGTATTTGCGCTCTGGTTTTGCCCATTTTATTTGAAATACCTGTTTAATCAATAAAAAGACAGAAACAAACATAAATATGACGGTAACTAAGAAAAACTATGTTAAAGTGCTATTTGGCCATTATTTATTTTGTTTCATTTGTCGTAACTTACGTTACTTCTTTTGACCTGAGATGGGATAAATATTCTTTATCATTAAAAGTGAAATGTGTGTCAAAATGGTTGCATGATGTTTTGTGCACCCGCAAACTTAAAAAGAGGGCATAAACTTTAGATTATTAATCGGTTTTTATCACTTAAGAACACATGTTAAAGATTTCTGAAACTTACGTTACCATAACTTCCATAACAATGGACTATAGATAAATATATATTTTTTGCATGAACAGCACCAATATTTTACCGTACGATGTCTATACTTTATAGTCATGTGGCTATTTGAATTAAAGTAACCCTTTTCAACTAGTATAACCCCATTCAATCTGAAGTGATAAATGGAAACTTACGTTACAATTTTGATGAAACTTACGTTACATTTTTTCACTGTACAAACTAGCATAGACTTGATCAAACACTTACAATCACATATTTATTTACATATTTAATTATAAATATACTCACCAGGATGTTGTAAATAACCTATGATGCACTTTAGTTCGATGGATTGTTGGTACAAGTGATAAATGTTGGCCACAATACTCAAAATTCTGGTAAGTTCTTGCACGTGTCAAACGAAAATGCCACGTTGACTCTCCGCCATTGGGTTGCTATGGCATAACAGGGTCAAATGATGGCGCTATTAAGCGACTGCAGACGGACCGGAGAAGGTATGTAGCGATTAGCGTCCTCGATCCCACATAAATATGAATTACAACATACACGGTAACGTAAGTTGCAGTAACGTAAATTTCAAAACTACATTGATACGCCCCTACCAAAAGTTTTGAAATAGGCAAGCAATGTTAATTTTGCACCTAGGATAGCTGCAATTGCGTTGCTTATTTTGCTATGTATCAAGTATCTATTCATTCATATATCATGTTCAAGCAGCGGTAACGTAAGTTACATTTCTTAACCATACGGTCTCCAAGGGAAGGTTTTCTGAAAAAATAGTGAGAAATTGGTAAATCATGCGATCGGGAGAACTCCGTAGTTATATTTTTTATATAATAAGGTGTAAATCAGCAAAAAAATATTGTTTCGTTTGTATCGTTATAGGGATAAAGAACGACATTTTCTTCAAAATATCTAATGGAAATTAATTGAGTATTTGCTGGCGACAGTGGGTTTCAGCGAGGTCAGCTCTTTTTAGATGGTTGTCATTTTAAAATGGGAAGGAATTTCGAGCTATTTTTTTCCAAATTAATTGATAAGTATATAATCATTTGATTACATGATAAAAAATTTCCGATATTTGTGTTGGAAAAGAATGTTAATGGTGTAAAAACAGATTCCAACTTACCCTAAGTGGATGGTATAGGGTCTAGGTTGATTCCGCCGATACGCCTGGCGAAGGCTGAGGGCGCGGAGCGAAGTCACAGTCGACGCATGAGTGATGAACAGTTCAGATATATTGCACTATTCCCGGTGATAAAACGAAATGCGAAAAGGAAAGACGAGCGATGGTTTGTCGCGGGTAAAATGCGTGAGCTCACAAATGAAAGAAATTAAAGTTCTCCGAATGTTCTTAATTCTTGGGCGAAGGGAAGATGGCGAATAAGTATGATTTCCCAAATAAATAATCCACAATTCTCTGTAACGATGATGCTCTTGGCGAAAACCGGAACGCGACTACGGATGTGTACTCCTCGGACACGTTGACACGAAGTGAGTTCCAATAAAATATGGCTGATTTGGGGCTAAACGTGGTCAGCCTAAAAATCCAAGCTGATTGGCAAACTATAGTCACCTGACCGCTAAATCGCTCGGGTTAGGTCCGCGGGCCAGAAAAGTAATTAACAGTGCCTCTCGGCTTTGGAATGTGTGGAACGTCCGATCATCGCGAAAATATGTAGTGTGCAGGTGCGAAGTCTCCACGCTCGCATAAATTATGTCAAAAGTAGAAATAAACAAATCCCTACAGCAGCTCCCTCCTAGATGGCTGCAAAATGTAATGGAGCAGTAATCGATGAAGATGGTGGAAATAAAAGACCCCAAACTACTGCAGTTTACATACTGTATGCAGAGTCATATTATGTACAAATATATACAGATGCTGGTGGTAATCGCACTCCAAGTGTCAAAATGCACCCCTACGTGTAACTAGCACAAAGTGTCAATAAGCACTCCAAAAAGTATTAAGCG
>BQKZ01005033.1:13170-27076 GCA_036244855.1 Temnopleurus reevesii | reverse complement strand
AAGTATATATTCATATTTGTCTCCCCCGCGGACCGGGTGGCTAGCTCAGTGATGTGGATACTTCGCCCTAACTTTGCTTACTGATTGGTAACGTACTAGCTATACCGTGGGAGATGAACCCATGTAAGATCCAATCGCGCTATCTAGAAACCCTTTTTAATATTTTTGTTTACATTTATATATTTTTTTTTAACGATTTCTTTACTTTTTCTTTTTTCTTTTTTTTTGGTCTTAAAAAATATAATTGTGAAAATGATTTATGTAAGAAGTCAAAGCAAAAAAAAAAAAATACAAAGGGCGGCTGAGCTTATGCAGGGTTGCACTATTATGGAGAGGCTGTTTCATTCTGACCCCCCCCCCCCCTCTCTCTATAGACTTTGCTTACTGATTGGTAGCGTACTAGCTTATACAGTGGGAGATGAACCATACAGTGGGAGATGAACCCATGTAAGATCCATTCGCGCTATCTAAAACCCCTTTAATCATCATTTTATTTTTTTTGTAATTAGACTATATTTGATTATTTTGACCATTTCTTTATATTTTATTTTTTGCTTTTTTTCTTCTTCTAATCTTTGGTCTTAAAAAACATGATTGTAAAAATTAAACAACACGTGAATAAAGAATATTGACAAAAAAAACATTAATGAAAAACGGAAAAGCAGATGACGACAAAAAAATATCCTCAAAAGGGCGGGTGAGCTTATATATTCAGGGTTGCACTTCAATATGGGGGCTGTTTCATTGAGCCTCGAGTCCCCCTCTCTCTCTCTCCCTCTCTCTCCTAAACTTTGCTTAGTACTAGCTTTATTATACAGTGGGAGATGAACCCATGTAAGATCCAATCGCGCTATCTAAAACCCCTTTAATCATCATTTTATTTTTTTTTTGTAATTAGATTTATATTTGATTATTTTGACGATTTCTTTATTTTTTATTTTTTGCTTTTTTTTTTCTTCCAATCTTTGGTCTTAAAAAATATGATTGTAAAAATTAAACAAGACGCCCCCCTCAGCGCCCCCGGGGGAGGGGCTCAGCACAAATTTTGGCGCCCCTGTCCCTTTGGCGCNCTCCTAAACTTTGCTTACTGATTGGTAGTAAACGCACTAGCCGTGGGAGATGAACCCATGTGAGATCCAATCGCGTTATCTAGAAACCCTTTTTTTCTTCTGTTTTTTAGATACCTATTTTTGAATTTGGGTCTATTTTTTTATACAGGATATCAGATTTGTTTTTTCTTATAACAAGCGCATGTCAAGTTTGTCAACTCCATCGGCACCATCAAATATAATTTTTCAAAATATAATTTTGTTTAAACTTCGGTCGAAGAAAAGTGTAATTCAGAAATGAGTCACATTGACAAAGAAAAAAGACAAAAAAGAAAGGATTGCTCTTTTCTGTGGGATGTAGTTCAAGCAAAAAAAAAAGGGAAAAGACATGGAAGAAAAAGAAACTAGCCTTGCAGGTTTCATGCCGCCGATGAGCTAACAAGACTAATGAAACAACAACAGCAACAACAATAATAATTATTAAAAAAATGCTCTGGTCTCCAAAATTTTGTAGTGAATTATTAATGTTGGTTCGTGAATGGGGATGATCTCAAACTGAAAATCCATGTCCATTTTTGTAACATGTATTTCTTTACACTAATTTCATCTATTGATCTCCATGCAAATGTTCCGTTGTTGATTATTATTTTTTTTATTATTATTTGTTCCTTTCAATCGTATACATATTTACAAATGAATTTCAAATGAAAATTATCATATCATATAGGCTTGAAAACAGATGGCTTGGAGCGCAGCCATAGAGGTATACCTCTCCCCCCAAATAAAATCATAGTCTCAGCAACTCGCCCCCCCCCCAAAAAAAAAAAAAAAAAAAAAAAAAAAAATCTAAAATCTGCTAAGTAGTTGATTTTCATAATTTTTTCCCTGTCTTTTTCTTTTTTTAAATAGTTATTTTATTTATTTTTTTTTACAATTTTGATTAGTGTACCAGTTTCTCTTGTATTTTGTATTTTCTTTTTGGTACAGCAATATTTTTTATTCACGTGACACTCAATCACCTGACTGACTGAGGGAAAAAGAGAAAAGTGTAAATTTTTGGAGAAGACGTCTACGACCAGCGCATCAAAGGAATCTTTGGAATTTTACCTGGGAGTTATATTGAAGTTTATGTTACAGACCGAATAAAGTGTATTTTTCGTCATTCGAAGTTCGGAAAAGATATTTAATCATGGTAAGAAAACAACTCCTATTTCTTATGTAGTCCCGTTCATTACATTTCATGTTATGCCTAAGGCTAATGTCCCAACTTGAAATACTGAGCTGCGCGTAGAAATGAAGAGTTCGTCATGTTTGTGCACCTTTCTTTTATGTATTTTTAATGTAATGTTTGATAAAAGTGTCCAATTATGCTTCTAGACATCCATATGTAACTTTCACCTTAAAATGAGTGAACACAGAACAGAGCTCTAACTTGGAGTTTAACAAAGCATGGCAAATAAATTGAATTTATCATTTTTGATTTTGCCCTTTTTGATTTACCGTTCCCCCAAACAAATTCGCACTTAGGGTAGACTCTATTCAATACGTGCATTTATGGTTGTTCGTATCAGAGAGCATGACGGATAGCTTTTCTAGTACAGAATCGATGTCATCGAAAGATCACTCGATGTACTAGACATGCTAGAAAGATATCCGGGCATGCTAGCGTTTGAAACAACTGTGAAGGCATGTGTTCAAATATATTCAAAAATCAAAGCCATACTTCAGGAATGTTCAAAATTGTGATACAGTCAATCTGTGTATAGTGGCCACCCATGAGAAACAGAAAAAGTGACCATTGTAGAATGACGACTTTAATTTTAAAGGAGTTCAATATTGATTGCAAAAAACACAACCCCAGAGGGAACCTATTTAGCCTTTTTAGGTTGTCAATTTAGACAGGGGTCACTTTGACAGAATGCGGCTAGCACAGGTTTGACTGTATGGTTCGGGCATCCTCCTGTGCGCCAGGTCCCTCATCTGCGCCTCATTGACATACGCGATGTAAAACGCGCGCTCAGTGAAATCAAGACTTTTTCCTGAAAATCTCCAACCGCGTGTAAAGTGAATGGGATGCAGAGAAGGGACCCAGCTATTTTGAATGGCAAAAATGAGACTTATGAGAGGGGTGTATATTTCATCTAGAATTACATTGTTCCTGGTCAGATTTTGCTGAGATATTTCCCATACATAATCTCTAGGATATTTGTGATAATATCTGATTAAAATTGAATTTGATATTCGTTGACTTTATGCTTTTTTTCAAGCTGAAAGTTTAGGTGCGCAGACGTGCAACCTCCCATCATACCACCAAGGCTGTGATTTATAAAGCGGTTTGTAGAAGTATGCACAACTCAATGAACAACCTCTGACCTTTCTTGCACTCAATTGATTATATCCCATAGCACTGATTCGCACATGAGATAAAGCCTGATGTTGTTGTTGGATTTGATGGCACTCTTCAATCTAGTCAGATTATCTGCTCCAGAAGAAATACGAACAGCTTTATCAAACACAACCCAAATGTAGATTTCTGTAGAACCTGAAATTAGCTCTACTTTATCTCATAACCTTTTAAAAAAAAATATTGCGACACTATTGATCACAGCACCGTGACCCTTAATTGTCTGTTCAGCATTTGTTTCTTTGTTGATCTTTTCAGTTTGTTCAAATCATACTTTGATTTACCTTCATCATTTTTTTTATATTAAAGAGTGGACCAGGACCGCACAATCTGGACAAAGTACCAAACCAAGAAGGATACCTGATACTAAATGAAAGTGGAGCAGTCATGGCGGTGAGAAAATGTTTTGATCACAATTACAACATAGTATAATAATAATTTGTCTTATTTACCCAGGGTAGCTGCTTCAGTTATAATCTGTTCTTATAGTGCCTAACACAAAACTTTATTAGTCATCCCTAAGCGCTCTACAATGTTGTATAATTACCCTGGCTTTAGCAGTGCAGCTGTATGTAGCCTGTTGCATTTCAAGGGAAAAAAATCCTGCCGGGTGCCCATTCACCTCACCTCGGTTGAGTGCAGCCGAATGTGGATCAATTCCTTGCTGAACGAAATTAATGTCATGGATGGGAAATATATTTAATCGCTCACTTCTCTTCTTGTTTGGGATTTAACAAAAAGTGATTAGATGAAGACTCTTAATGTCATTTGCATGTAACATTCACATTAAACAAAAAATGAAGCTACAACTAAACATATTCTCCTTTTTTTAAACTATACGTATTTCATATTTCATTTTTTTTAATTTACTATAAAGCCCTTATCACACACAGAACCCTTTATTCAACACGATTCTTAGTCCAAATGAGTACTTAATGATCCGAGTTGGGTATCTCTTTGTACATGTAAATCAGTTTAATCAGCATAAAGAGTCGTGTTCAGTTATGTTCAATCTGGGCTTATATATGATAGGGGCCTTACCACTTAGTCATTCAGCATCATTTCATGCCCCTTTGTTCTAAAAGATAGTGTCTGTTTGTCTAAATTTTTGTTCTTCCTTTTCAAAACAGAAATCTCAAAAAGAAAACTTGCAAGTCAGAGGGATTAAAAAGCTGCGGAACTTCCCAAAACAGCCTTTTTGTTTTTTAATATTGCCGTGGTTCTTCTATTTGAGAGAAACATGTAACTAAATAATGCATTATTCCATTTTCAGATTATCTGACGTACTGTAGAAATATTTTTCCCGAGGGGAATTAATGATGCAGTTAATAAACTGTTGTTGGTAAAACTCATTTTAGACAAGACTCAAATATCAACTTTCCAGAGTCATTTTTTTTTTTTTCTATTAACAGTCTTCAGGAGATCTTGAGAACGACGAAGCAACAGCGGCAATCATTATGAGGATGATCAGACTGGCATCTAAAGTGAACATCACACCGGACAACTCACAATCTTTCAAAAGGCTTTCAGGTAAATCATGACAAAGGCAGAGCTGCCAACTAGTAGGGTTTTATTGATCATATTTAGTAGAATTTTTCTGCAACTTACAGGACAAAACATAATTTTTAATGCCTTGATTTACAGTATTGGAAAATGCAGGTAGGATTTTAATATTTGTTTTGGAAAACTGGATTTTGCAGCTATGCAACTCTTTTCGGGGGTCTTTTTACAAAGTTGCAAAAGACACGCAAAAACCAATGATTTTTTATGATCAATTGCAACTGTCGAACAACACCCTCTTACAATGAAATTTTAAAAACAATTGAACACATTTTGTAATTTGTTCCAATAACTTTTGATGTAGGGATCAAAGCTGCTGACATTTCTGCAGTTCTCCAGCAAACGGTGGAACTCAACAAAGAAGAAGAAACAACAAATCTAACATGCCAGTTACAAGAGCAAATGCATGAGCAGAAAAAAGTTTAAGAAAAATTGGCATTATCGGATTTAATTATGTTGCTTCACAATTTGCATCAAATTATGTTTGTTTATTTATTATTATCTCTTTCTTATCACAGTTATCTTTGATGACTTCCTGTACATAGCAACGATATCAAGTGACAATGTTTACATCAGCAAGAGGAAAAACATCCCCAAAGACCCAGTAAATGCCTGAGCGTGTGGTATGGAAATGAATAATCATTGCTCTCATTGAAAATATAGTATAGGAGACAATTATAGAGGTTTATGAAAAAATATTATTGTACCAATTTTATTGGTCCCATGTTTTTTTTTCGAAAGAGAGGTTATTACGCAAGAGACGTTATTTTTTATCTCAATTTATGTATCTATGGGGGTGTTGCTAGAAAGTTGCAATTAATCACAAGTTGATAGGGATGCACCAATCCAAATCATTGTTTCATGCGTGTCTTGTTGAAAGCGCACACCTTGCATGATGAATATGCATTTGTCAACTTGCCACCAATTTGCATTTGCGTTTGCATTTGCATTGGCAATCAATTGCAAATTCTAGCAACATCATCTATGAATTATATAGATATGGTCATGAAAGAGTGTAATGAAGTCTGAAGAGTTTTGGTTGTCATAGAGTCACCATAATGAAATCTGTTATCTTATTTTTATGTTTCCTCCATGAAAGGTGGTACCAGAGCAAGAATGCTAGATCCCCAGCCAAAACCTGAATTTAGGCACTGACAATTTTTATTGCAGGCCCTAGCTTTAGCATTTTTTATGACAAAAATTGCATTCTAGATGATTTTGCGGCTCTTATAAATAACAAGTGGCATCCCCGCTAGATGTATTATCAATTGAGACTATCCTTCATGTTCATGTAAGTCTAGAGTTTATGCATGTATGGTCCGCTCATATAAAGGCACGCGTAATAAAAAGGCACGCATTCAAAATGCGCGTTTTATCTATGGCAAATACGCGCTAGAAAAACTCTGTAGCTTGTCTATGCATGGGACTAAGGAAGCTTTTGCGAACGTAATTTATTGCTAATGCAGTCAAGACTTGGGCACAAAATCGTTAGTTTTCTTTAATACCAATGATTCTATACTATTTCATATTGATCTCTAGAATTTTTATGACATTAGGAAGTAGAAAATGTAGCAATAAAAGTTGATAATTATCGTTTATTTGATCGGCAAAAGAGCAGTGCGTGCCTTTAAATGTGTTCCAAAAACCACTACAGTTTGAAAGACGTTGTCGGAAACTGTTCCTCGTGGACGATTTTTCTGCTTTTTTATGTTCAATATTTATATCTTCATAATCCTCAGAATATTCTCCTTCAAATGATACCAGATTCAGTGACTGAATAATATATTTGACTGTTCTATATTTGCTCAGAAATAAGGTGTGTGCCTTTATAGACTTCCATCATACATGTATATCAATTGGGAAATCTCAAATTTTCTTAAATCTATTAAGATTCATTACATGTGGGACATCATTTGTGAACTATCTTGCCCTGCATATCATTATATAGATACAGTAGACTACAAAATCAATGTACATTTCTCACTAATATAGCCAATTTAGTGACTTTGGCCAGTGACATACATGTATGTTTTGATTGTTGGGTAATGATGATAGAATTTGTGAATTTAATCTTGCAGAAAAACAGTTTAATTCAACTTCAGTTTGTTTAAACAAAAAATATATAGATATTGTTGTAGTTTTTGGTGGCAGTTAGATAGTGCAATAAGGATAATAAAATACCTCCTCCAAACCGCGAACTATCTTAGATTAAAGGAAATTAGAGAGTACATAGGTAAGTAGATATTTCAACATGTCCCACATGTACATCACTTCCTCTTGTTGCTTTCTATTGTGTGAAGCAACCTCCCCATCAAAAACAAACAAACAAACATACAAAAAAGTAACATATTAGAAGTTAGAACTTTCAATGAATTTGTAAATAATTAAATGCAGAGTATACATATTCAAATATAAAATGTGTTTTAAGAAGAGACATTGTGAGTTCTGTTTTGTGTGGAATGGGTAAATTTGTCAAGATTTTAGAGAAGTAGCAAAACAAATGAGCTATGGGAACGTAGATTTTAGTACCAAAATAATTTTAGTTTATTTCAGTTACAGTGCATTGCACTTTAATATCCTTATCATAAAACTTAGCGTATGTTGCAAGAATGTTGAAAGAATGTTGCAATCAAATGTAAAATGCACTTGATCAGCACTGCCAATTAAATCACTGTAATATACAATGCTCATTCATAGCAGTGCAGATAGGTGTGTTTTATTGAGCATCTTTGAAACTTTCATGACACACCCTCCCTCAGGCAACAAAATTTTTTTTTTGTTGACAGTCGTTTTGGTAGTTGTGAAATTCTGTTAGGCAACCGAAATCTTAATACTTGGCATATTTTTTCAACTCTCGGACTCCAATTGGAATAATCACTCTCTCTGCATTTTTATGGGAAACAGATTTATGTAATTAATCGATCTATGTTTCGTATATTGTTTCATGCAAGTTTAAATCAGATGTACATGTTTTTTGTGTGTATTTTACTATTTGTAGATTAGCAGACATTCCAAATGTGTGCATGAGTTGTGCCTTGCAGTTTCTGTACTCTTAGAGAAAATTATAATTTATGTTAAGAGCCTCTCTCTCTATCTATGACTTTAAAACATTTTTTGTTTCATTCAGGTTCTCATGATTGTTTCATCTTTTTTTTTTGGGGGGGGGGGGGTTGAATATGGCCATCATGAGATGGCCATGAGATATGTCAGTGATGAACACCCAGGAACACACCATATTTTTTTTTCTGGTTGTATCAGGAGTTACATCAGGACAATATTATGGAAAACAGTCTAATTGCCATGTCAGACTTGTATTGTCCTGGGTTGTGTTTCATAGAGCTGTTCGTAAATCTATGCGTGACTCTATGAACAATTGGCGACCATTTCCTGCTCTCAATGATATTGCTTGGTGTTGAATCTCACCTGAAAAAAGGATCACCAGTCTGTAAAATCGTGCGTACCTCTATGAACAGCTTTATGAAGCAGGTCCCTGTTTAGACAAGAATTCCCTGGAAGTTCACTGTCTAGATGTTGGGTATTTGAATTTGAAAGATAAGAAAATCAGCACTAAAAAATGTACAGTCAACTCTGCCTGAGTCGAACATTTCTAAGTCGAATAAATGCTTTACGTCGCTGTAATATTAAAAAAAACATTCAAAACCTATTTAATTTCTGTCAAATTTCTTGTGAGTCTGAGAGATTTCTGTGGTTCCAAGAAGTTTGACTTAGGCAGAAATACCCATACCAATCTGTGTTGAATGTTGAATAGACAGGATTGCAATAGTAAAATATTTTATCCTCTGATGAAAGAACCCAACAATGTGAGCAGAAGGGACAAACAAGTTTGGAAAAAGTAAACAATTTCATTCAAGCGTTCACAATAGCTTGACACAAGATAATTTCCTTCCCTCTTATTCTGCAGAGAAATGTCAAACATGTGTTGCGCAATAAACAAGGGAGCTGCTTTCACATGTGTTCATGAAGCTATTTTGAAGGCTTGAATGAAGTTGTTTACTTTGTCCTAACTCCTTTGTTCCAGCTGCTCACTGTGCAAACCTCTGTTAAATGCAGCTTTGCCTAAATGGAAGCTTGTGTTTTTTCACTGATTGCAAAATCCTTACTCATTGTGCTAATGTAAAAAAAATGTTTATTTGTATGTAATCAATATAAATTGATATGCCACTTATGATATTGGCATGTTGTGTGAAGGAATGCATTACTACATGTATAGTCTGAATAAGGTGCATTCATTTTGTCATATTATTATAAATAATGGTTTCATTAAACAGTGTACTGTATTTTTGAGATGGAGGTATTAAAAGTTTTGTATAAATACAATTTTTAGTTTAATTCTGTCCTTTGTTTAATGTTTACTTTGGAGAAACATCGATAACATCACCCTATACCAAGACAGGATAGCGCTTTATGAAACTGTTGAACTATTAGTTTATTTTCCGTTCCAGAGATGCAAACGTTCCTGAATATGCAGAATGAAGTGGAAACTTGGTATAAAGAGATTTGATATAACAATGTTTCTGATACAGTCAAACCTGCTTTAGCGATCACCTGTATACCAAAACCACCAATAAAAACCACCTTTATTGACTCCCTAGAAAGCAATTTAAATGTATTTGTAAGTGAACTTGTCTATATAGAGACAACCTGCTGAGAAAGACTCCATTTTCTGTCCCCATTTGGGTGGTCTTTACAGACAGCTTTGACTGTATAAAGAGGTGAATAATCAGATCCCAGCTGTTTATAAATTGTTTTAAATCCTGCTGTATCAAGGTCACAAGGCATTCTTGATGGTCACTAGTACCTCATTGTACTGAGTTTCCACTGTAGAAGTAACAATGTAAATCACCAAATGGTTGAATAAATTATATTCTCATTGGAGAATGCATGATAACAATAACCATACACTTCCTCTTCAGAGAAATCTTTGGATCAGCTGTTTGGTGATTCACATCTTAATCCTCATGCATATGCCAGAACATTTGGTATCTCTGCAGAGCTATCAGTAAGATAGGGTAAATAAGAAGTTTACTGCAGATCAACAATCTCTCCAAGAAAACACGCATTTTTGTTAAACAATAACTAGTTTCTGCAAAAAGATGAATAAAAATTATATTGTCAAAACTGTAAACCTGGGAACAACAAGGAGAACATGGATAAAACATTCACAATGCTTCTGCTCTCACGGTTTATTTTTCTCATAGATTGAAAGAGCCATTTCAGAACGGGTATGCAGAGTGAGCCACCCATTCAAAAAGGATTTTTCAATGGTCTAAGATTTGTCCCAGCAATCCAGTTTGCCTTGTTCGCCAATCAATGTTTGCCAATCGTATTTTTGTTGCAACTATTCAATGCATGTGCATTTTCAAGTGAAAATTGTTTCATCCATTTTCTCCTGCATGATTTCATTTTAACTTTGTCTGTGCTTTCAAAAGAAACTTCCTTTTGTCAAACTAGGCATTTTGGTCTTCGTAACATGTTAAGGTGTGGTCACACCGGCCGAGCGGAGCTTTAGCGGTCCTTTAGCGGAAGGAATTGGGGATTTAATTTCGGCAACGCTCGTCACCGCTCACAAAGTGGGTAGAACAATTGATCTCTTTTGTAAAACGNCTCATTGTGCTAATGTAAAAAAAATGTTTATTTGTATGTAATCAATATAAATTGATATGCCACTTATGATATTGGCATGTTGTGTGAAGGAATGCATTACTATATGTATCAATAAGGTGCATTCATTTTGTCATATTATTATAAATAATGGTTTCATTAAACAGTGTACTGTATTTTTGAGATGGAGGTATTAAAAGTTTTGTATAAATACAATTGTTAGCTTAATTCTGTCCTTTGTTCAATGTTTACTTTGGAGAAACATCGATAACATCACCCTATACCAAGACAGGATAGCGCTTTATTAAACTGTTGAACTATTAGTTTATTTTCCGTTCCAGAGATGCAAACGTTTCTGAATATGCAGAATGAAGTGGAAACTCGGTATAAAGAGATTTGATATAACAATGTTTCTGATAGTCAAACCTGCTTTAGCAATCACCTGTATACCAAAACCACCTTTATTGACTCCCTAGAAAGCAATTTAATTGTATTTGTAAGTGAACTTGTCTATATAGAGACAACCTGCTGGGAAAGACTCCATTTTCTGTCCCCATTTGGGTGGTCTTTACAGACAGCTTTGACTGTATAAAGAGGTGAATAATCAGATCCCAGCTGTTTATAAATTGTTTTAAATCCTGCTGTATCAAGGTCACAAGGCATTCTTGATGGTCACTAGTACCTCATTGTACTAAGTGTCCACTGTAGAAGTTAAAATGTAAATCACCAAATGGTTGAACAAATTATTTTCTCATTGGAGAATGCATGATAACAATAGCTATACTCTTTCTCTTCAGAGAAAATCTTTGGTTCAGCTGTTTGGCGATTCACATGTTAATCATCATGCATATGCCAGAACAGTTGGTATCTCTGCAGAGCTATCAGTGAGATAGGGTAAATAAGGAGTTTACTGCAGATCAACAATCTCTCCAAGAAAACAACCTTTTTTTTTTAACAATAGCTAGTTCCTGCAAAAAGATGAATACAAATTATATTGTCAAAACTGTAAATCCGGGAACAACAGGGAGAACATGGACAAAACGTTCACAATGCTTCTGCTTTCATGCTAAATTTTTCTCGTAGATTGAAAGAGCTGTTTCAGAACGGGTCTGCAGAGTGATCCATCCATTCAAAAAGGATTTTTCAATGGTCTAACATTGCAACTACAGTGGAAATTCAGTATAACTAGGTGCTTGGAACCATAAAAATACTTTGTTATAGCAGTAATCTCTTTATAGCAGTGTTAAAAAAACAGTAAATTCAATTGTTTACCTCATTATAGCAGATATTTTGTTATATCAGATCTCTATACACCGAGTTTCCACTTTATTGAATGTATGTGCAGTTTCAAGTGAGAATGGTTTCATCCATGTTCTTTTTTACTGCATGGTCTCATTTTCACTCTGTTGGCAGTTCTGAAAGTGCTTCCGATATGAAAATTTGACTGTGCTTTCAACAGGAACTTCCTTTTGTCAAACTAGGTATTTGAGTCTCAGTACCACGTCACACACATCTTTTGATATATCCTGAAGCATGATGTATAAATTCATTACACAATCATTTTGGAGATTAGCCTTGGGATTTATGTGCACTAACAGTACATTTCCTCAGCTCAAACACTTGATGCTGACTGTTGGTGTGCAAAAGTCTCATAGGTAGTTTACAAAATGGTTGTGTAATAATTAATTTATTAATTGATACTCTTGATGCAAATTCACATTCAAACACATAACAAGTACAGTATATCTTTACTTTTCAATATGATTTTATTTGTTCTCAAGACTAAATATTTTGATATATCTCTTTTACACTGGACAATACTTACATTCAAGTATACTATTGCACGATAACCTGTGTTGTCTAATCTATATGGGCATTTCTAATATACTCTGTTTGTTCATACATCAAATACAGTCAAACCTTGTTATATTTTATTGTATTTTGACCCTGGTATAACAATATAAAGAGGTAATTCCTCTGGTTCCAAGGACCTCATTATAACGAGGTTTGACTGTACCACCTAATGTACATGTAATACATAACAATATATATGTAAAATGAACATCTAACAATGGAAGATCGATAGTCATGCTCCTAAATAATCAGAACTCTTCTCAATCACATCTCATCATATTCTGAAGAAAAAAAATGATAGAAAAAATAAAACTACACAGGCATTCTTTACGAAAACAAACATTCCTATACTCCATAATAATTAGACGAGTTATCATTATCATCTTGTGATATCACACAACCATTTTCAAACGTCTACCGCATGCAAGAGCTACGTCTGTGCCCAAATCCTGAAACCTGTGCTATCTTTTATGCCAGCAAAAATGTTGTTGTCATAACATGTCAAAATCAAGATGCGTCATTGGTTAATACACTCAAACCTCATTATAAAGAGCACTGATATAACGAGCTCTCGTTATAACAAGGTAATTTTCCTGGTCGCATCTCTTTGTATTTTATTGTATTTTCACCCTGATATAACAAGGTTTCAATATAAAGAGGTAATTCCTCTGGTCCCAACGTCCTCGTTATAACGAGGTTAGACTGTATTTGCGTATTGGAGGCTTTGCTTGCATAAAGTGGCAGCTGTGTGCACACCAATGTTAACTATGACATACCAAACGCTATCAAATTGCATGAGAAGTGCCTATTGCATGCAATTTAATAGCATTTGTTCTGTCATAGTTAACATTGTTTACATACCTCAATATAGAAAATAACAGTTTCCGACTTTGGGCACAGGAATCCCCTTCTCTTTTATCATTTTCAGCATTTTAAATCATTCTGTACATTAAATATTTCTGGGCGGTGTTTCACCAAGATAAGAAAGACTTTAAAAAAGACTTTAAGAACGACTTTACATACGACTGGTACCAGTTCTTGTGCTGAATGATTGATAATCTTACGCGTTTTACACTCGTTAACATACTCAAGTCTTTCTTACCGTCGTGCCTAACTTTAAGAAAGATTTGGTGAAACATCGTCCTGTTCAGTTTCCTTCAAATTCATCACATATTCAAACAATAAATTGAGTTTAACAAGTAAATGTGTTTGATATCTATGAGTATTATCAAATGAGTAGAGACTTTTGTTTGACGCAGTTCTAAAGACATATATAAAGTTGTCTACAGTAATGACAGAGAAAGGCACATTTCTATGGATATGAAAAAGAGGTGAAGTTGCGGAAATATTTCAAATTACCCGCTTGACAAATTTGCGATAACCCTGCTATTTCAGTTGTTGTGATACAATAAGTCAA
>BQKZ01005031.1:33926-46027 GCA_036244855.1 Temnopleurus reevesii | reverse complement strand
GCGTGCATAGAGACCACAGTTTATTTAAATTCCCTTTTTGTTAAATATGGTCATTTGTGTAATGCGCAATCTGGTGTTTCCTTTCTGACTATCTCCGTAAGAAGCCTATTCTCCTTTTTTTTCACCTACATTTGGTAATGAGATTTTGATAATATAGGCTTTCCAGGCCAATCCTGCAGGTTAACTATTTAATTGTTTGTTCTGGCCAATCATATTAGACATTTTATATTGTCGGCGTCAGTCAGTCTTTAATTTCATCTGTCTTAATAAAAAAAAAATTACCCATAGTACCTTCTTTGAAAAAAAATGAATTGACAATATTTCGTTTTAATTTGTCGCAAAGAAAAATATACATTTTATTCTTTATCCTTTGCAACGTATATGTAATCTATCATTTGCTACATAAACTGTTACTTATTTCATGAGAGTTTTAAAAATCATACTATTTTTTGAAAAAGTGATTCTCATGATGTATCTAATTATCGCCCGATATCACTGATATCCAATTTTGGGGAAAAAACGAATTTACGGTCGATAATGCTCTTTCCTTTATTATTGTTACAGCATTATTATTCCCGCAAAGTTTGGATTTTGTAAGTGCTATTCAACGGAATCAGCTTTACTCATCGCCACAGAGCTATTATACAAATGTAACGAAAAGAAGGATATAGTATAAGAGGAGTACATATTATATAAGGAGTATATGTATATGTTAGCAAAGCCTCTGACTGTTTAAATCACGATTACACAATCACGCAATTAAAAAAACAGACTTTGTGATTAGAGGCATTTCGTTAAAATGGTTTCCAGTTGTCCCACAGGGCAGCATACCTTGCCCATTGCTATTCTTGCTTTGATTTTGGGTTGTACCAGTCAAGCCATGTAGCTACGCATTTACATACGCATTGTACATACGCATTTCAATCATTAGTATAACAGAACGATAATAACATGAACAAAATATAATAGGCCTACTTTAAAAAGATACAAATTGAAAATCAACAAAGCAACCACAATAGCGTGGCTAGAATTACACAAAAAATGAATGACAGAACTGAAGAACAAGAAAGGAAGGGGAGATGATACAAATGGTGCATACTGTTTTGTCAACAACAACAAATTTCATAGTCAGCGAATTAATTATCTTTATTTTTGTAAATATATATTTCACCCACAGCCAGAGGTATGTTTTCTTGAACATTCTGTTCATACTTTGTCATATGGAACTTTATAGTAATATATGTCAGTTGCGTTCTTTTATCATCGAAGGCTATCCATGGAGACCCATTCACTTTTTAAAGATATAAAAGGTGTGTGCTTGTCAGATAATTTAAAAAAAAGGAGCTGTCTTTGATTGTTTTCCATATAACAAACAGGAGAAGTGATATCATTTCATCTTCATTAAAACGTTTAAAGGACATAAAACGTAATGCTTCAGGCAATGGGCTTTTAAGCCCCTGTCACGTAAGGCCGCGGAAGCAACACGACTCAACACGACTCTTTGTTCTTCTCATATCATTTGTAATGAAAAACGCAACTCTGTTTCAAATGAAATACGCAACATGTCGTCCAAAATGATCTCTTCTCCTCTTCCTTCTACTAGAGATAATAAATTTTGCAATATCAAAATCTGACGAGGTTTCAGAAAGAGATAATGCATCATTCGGGAATTGATTCAGAAAATTATTTAGGTAATCTAATTTATTTCTAATGCTTCTTATGTTTAAATGAGCAATTTTTTGCCCTTAATCTATTGGAAATGAAAAGCTCATGCATTTTAACACATTTTCACTGGCGTTGGATTTAGTGTGTAAAACATGCCCCGGTCACATAGGACCCCGGAAGCAACACGATTCACCCCGACTCTTTGTTAATTTACAGTAAACTACCTCAGAACAAGTCGGGGTGAATCGTGGTGCTTCTGGGGTCCTATGTGACCGGGGCTTTAATGAGAAATAGGAATTTGGCTTTTGTGAAACAAAAATTGGCTAAATAAACGTAGAAATATAAATTGTCAATTATTCAATCTTGAAATAAATGTCATTTATTTAAAGATTGAGTAATTTTACCAAGATAAGAAAGACTTTAAGAACGACTAGCTTTATCGATGGTATTACGAGTATTCAGCCCAAGAACTGATACCAGTGGTTCTTAGTTAGAGTCGTTCGTCTTCCGTTCTTTAAAACATATCTCTGATGCATATTCCATAAAGTTTTGCCAGCCAACTTTTAAGATTTCAAGCTATTTTTAGGGTGCGGTCGAAAGTGATTAGGACATGTGTTGTTTGCGGCATTAAAACAATCGTCAGCGTTTTTACGAACCGGCCTATAACTTGTTGCTTGAACAAGTGGAAACCCCGACATAGCGTCAAATACAATGGCATACCACTTCAATTCATGTTATTCATTAGCATTTACACTGTATTTCAATTGAATGGCTAGGATTAGTCCGTACAATTACCCTAGTAGGCCCTTTCGTAAAATCAGTGACGAAATGAAAGTCAATTTATTTTTATTTTTGGATTGATATCAAGCTACAGGAGGTTTACCCGGCCTAGCAACATCGTGTGACCGCGGCATCATCAAGGAATACCTGACAACGCTCGTCTCCCCAGACTTTCCCGATCCTTACCCACCGGAGGCGCTGAGGGAATGGAGCTTCCAGATTCCACCTGGAATGATGGTAGGTAAGCTATGGGGGTGTTGTTCAAAAGTTGCAATTGATCGCAAGATGCAGTTGATTTGAACGCGCCAATCAAAACCATTGTTTCATGCGCAGTTTGTTAAATGCGCATACCGTGCACGAATGAAAATGCGCGTAATAATGTGCAAAGTTGCAGTTGATTTGCAGTTGATTTTGAACAACACCCCTATGCCATATTAATGATGATAGGTCCATTTACATAGCGCAATCACTACAATTATGCATATACTCTACTGCGCTTGATACTAGGTACCAAATTATTATCCTGGCTTTAACTGCCGAGCAAGCCAGTTAGGCGCTCATTCATTCCAAGGAATAAATTCTTGCCAGGTACCCATTTTTCACCTTGGTTGAGTGCAGCACAGTGTGGACGGATTTCTTGCTGAAGGAAATTAACGCCATGGGTAGGGCTCGAACCGCGGACTTCTGCCTAAAAGGCGAGAGTCAGAACCACTACACCACGACGCTTCATGACAGCCAAGAAAATAAATGTTTGGATGCCATCTACCGGCCCACCCTCTGAAAATTGCCCGACGTTAAGTTTTTCCTTTCATTTTCACTCAATTGAGAAATCACAACAAAATTATAAATGACCATTGTGGACTACAACTGGAAAATGATCTTTTGCTTTCCATTCCTTTTCAAATCTGTTGTGTGAATTGCGTTAAAAAGTAATGAAAAAATATTTTCCGACCGACCGACCAACAGACCAACGTTATTTTTTATAGCATTTGAGGGCAGACAAACATTTTTGTTGCCTAAGAATAAGACAAAAAATTACTTGGTTACCGCAAAATGTCATGTTTAAATAAAGTGATGGGCTTTCGGAAAAGTATTTTCAATCTCTTTATCTTTCTAGTTTTGACTTTATTTCATGTAAACATTTAGACAGAAACCTCGGCCTCTAATTAACAAGGACCTTAAAAATCCTCCAAATTCAAGCGTTTTGCAGTAGCAGAAAGCTATTCAAGCAGTATATTCAGAAAATGGCTTAACGGCAAAGAAACAGAAATGAACTCTTGTCAATTATTCTTTATGCATTTCTCTTGATTTTATTTGTGTTAATTTAAAAAAAAAAAAATCTGGCTAAATTTCAACCAATAGAAAATGATTCACTAATCAACATATCTTGGCTATTGAGGCTTTTCCAATATTCATGTCTATTTAAGCTAGAAAAATTGGAATTATTTGTTTTAACATTTGCGTTTCATATGTTTATCCTATAAATTAAAGGAGAACTTCACCCAGACATCGATGTGCGCTCGGTGGATGAAGAAAAATACAATGGTCAATCTGTGAAAATTTGAGCAAAATCCGACAATCCATTCAAAAGTTATGAATTTTCAAAGTTTTGATTTACACCCCTAATGGGCTCCTCAAACTAGCAACGTACAGGCACAAAATGGCTGCCAACATGGAGAACTCTCCATTCACTTTGTACACAGATTTCACATTTTCTTATTTTTCTAGTTAAAGTAGACAAAATTGTACTTTTCTCTTCAAGTATGATATGGAAATTTTGATTCTGCATGCATTTCAGAATGAATTTTGTAGATTTATTGTCTACTTTGCTCAAATTTTCACAGTTTCATCATTGTATTTTTCTTCATACACTGAGAAGGCATCAATTTATAGGTGAACTTCCCCTTTAAGAAATTTAGTTTTATAGTGCTTAATCCAATGACTATTGGTCCTTGCATGAAATATATGGGAATTATAAAATTCAGTAGTCAACGGGTTAAATTTCTTTATTTGAATTTTTACCAATCTGCAGGGTCACATTAAGGTCAATGAACTTCAGATCGAGCGCTTTTGGGATCGACTAACTTTGACTCACACCGCTTGGACTGCACACGGCACTAACATCACAGAGTTTCCATTGGTCAGTGGTAATGTGACGTCATTTCTTCTCCCGGAAGGCGTGGTCAGGCTAGAATTCTGCAGCGATGGGTTACTCCAGCAGAATGGTTTTGCTTTTGAAGTAGGGACTCTCCGGGAAGAGATCGGTAATTATATTTCCATTTGTCCCCCCCCCCCAAAAAAAAAAAAAAAAAAACACATATATACTGGAAGTATGTTCATCTTTACAGAGAGTGCTCTATGTGTCTAATGGGGTGTTATTCAAAAGTTACAATCGATCGATTGCAGTTGATCGCAACGTGCCAATCTAATTCATTGTTTCAGGCGCGCCTTGTTAGAAGCACATATTACGGGCATATGGAAATGCGCGTTACAATTTGCAGGTGATTTGCGATCGATTGCAACTTTTAGCAACGCCAACTAACAGGCACAGAGTGGATCACTTTATTTGTTTATTGATAAAATGCTTGCCCTCAACCGATCGACCCTCTGAAAAAAGACTAACTTTTTCCCCTTTTTGCTCACATCAAAACTCAAAGACAATTCTGGTTAACATGTTAAATACAACGTGAAAAGTTATTTCAGATGAAATTTTCCTCGTAAATTGTTCAAATTGACATAAATGAATTACGCTATTTTCCAACAAAAGAATAAAGAACTTACAACAAAGCACAACATACCATTTGGAAAGAATTTACGAAAATGGTAATTTTTATTACTTAATGATTACTGAAAATGAAACAATCGTATTTCGTATTGTATGTTTCTTTCATGTCATTAAAATTTGTTTGAATTTTCAAAGCTTTTTTGTAAAGAAATAAAAAAATTCATGTTCATATGAAATAATGGTAATTTTGTTCCCATGCGGGATTGCGCAATTAATTGTTTAGTTCATTTGCATTTATAGATGTTGTAATTTTCATTTTGCCCCATAGGTGCTTCGAAGGGAGGGATTATGTGACATACTTTTTGCTTTTATTTTCCTTAATAAATGTGAATCGAAATATGTATGGAAAATGCTAATTTCTTGTGGGGCGATCCGTCATGTCCAATTAAATCATATTTCGTTATTGTATACATATCGAGACTTGCGAAGCATTTATGACTTATATATTTTTTTCATGTTTTTGCTTGGGGCGAGGAGGAGGAGAAAAAGTAAAAGATGACAATGGAAACAAGAAATAAAAGTAATAGAAAAAATAATAATGATAGTAATAATAATAAGAAGGAGGAGAAGAAGAAGAAGTTGGAGGAGAAGGAGGAGGAGGAGGAGGAAAAGAAGATGGACAAGGAGCAGATGAAGGAGCTAGCAGAGGAAGAAGAGGAGGAGAAGGAGAAGTAATAGTAGTATTAGTAGTAGTAGTAGTAGTAGTAGTAGTAGTAGTAGAAGTAGTAGTAGTAGTAGTAGTAGTAGTAGTAGAAGTAGTAGTAGTAGTAGTAGTAGTAGTAGTAGTAGAAGTAGTAGTAGTAGTAGTAGTAGTAGGTGAGGGAGGAGGAGGATAATGGAGAGGGGCGAGGAGGAGGAGGAGGAGGAGGAGAAAAAGTAGAAGAAGAAGGGGGACAAAGACAAGGCATAGAAATAGTGGTTTCAGAAGAGGAAGAAGAAGGAGAAGGGGGATAAGGAATGGAAGAAGAAAAAGAAGAACGGTAAATAGAAGAAGAGGGGAAGTAGGAGGACTAGAAGTAGTACTACTAGTAGTAGAAGTAGTAGAAGTAGTAGTAGTAGTCGTAGTAGTAGTAGAAGTAGTAGTAGTAGTCGTAGTAGTAGTAGTAGTAGTAGTAGTAGTAGTAGTAGTAGTACTAGTAGTAGTAGTAGTAGTAGTAGTAGTAGTAGTAGTAGTAGTAGTAGTAGTAGGTGGAGAAAAAGAAGAAGAAGAAGGAGAAGAAGAAGAAGAAGAAGAAGAAGAAGAAGAAGAAGAAGAAGAGATAAATAGAAAGAAAAGAAGAAGACGGAGAAATATCAACAACATATTTTTCTTTCATTTTCATTCATTTCAATTCAGACGATCTATGGACTGAGCGGTGCACCGCGGTGCATCCGCTCTTAGAGACTGACGGGCATTAAACATTAGCCACAATGGGAAACTTTGACATATTTTCACAGAGTCTATGTGTTGATGAAATATAAATCCCTGCATCGGTCGAAAACAGGAGCAGCACAGTCGTTAGAGCGTTTGGCTTGGAATGAAGTGATTCCTCATGGCGTTTGTTCGAGCCCCATATTTGCCGCAATCTGAAAAAAGTAAAATATTGCACACTAAGGAAAATGCGCAATACTGCACCTTGTTATGGATTCACAACATGATACTGTGTTAGTGATTATTTTTCAAAATTTGAGCTGTTCAATAGGTAGTTTTGAATGCAAAATGATAATGTCAAGAAAATCATATTTCCACTACTACCATACACTTGTTAGACTAGTCTATACCTGATTTTATATGAATTTTCTAAAAAAAAGGAAAAACAACACAGGGGTCTATGGAGAAATGATTACGTACCCTTGGGCGTTTTAACCAGTTACAAGTTTATATATTTTATTCTCATTTAAAGGGAATGCGTACGGCAACATCACTTTGGGCAACGCTTTCGAATTCGCGTGTCGCTCGGGTATGCAGTTCATTGACGTCATCGCGAGATGCGATCACGTGATTGACTGCCACGATTTCTCTGATGAAATGGGATGCCAAACCTCGGATGTAGATTGCCCTTATCGATGCTGGGGAACGGATATTTGCATTCTCGATGGATTTCGCTGCGATGGGTGGCAAGACTGCCCTAAACGGGACGATGAAGAAAGCTGCGGTAAGTTGGGCCCCTTTAGAGTACATATACCATGTATACGGGTAAATAATCGCCCATAGGCTTACGTGCAAAAGGACACCCAATCAAACATTTATCAAAATGAACCTATCTATAGATTGTTTCTTTAATTACAGGAAGCGATCGAAATATCACATTCTTTTGAAAAAATATACCTTCCAGAGGCACTTTATCTGTTCAAAGAAAAGCTTTGGCGGGTGAAATGAGACTAACCGATGATTTAGCACCACGTAAATATTCAAATGTAAATGATACGCGCCGTAAAACCAATTTAACCAACCAACCAACCACGCCTATGGTCTTAGGATTTAAAAGATTGCATAAATAGCCCCAAAACTTGGGAAAATATCCGGAATGAAAAAATAGTTACAGAATATAACTTCTGACGTCATTTCATTACATTTACACCGGTCCCAGACAATATTCTCTTATCAATATGACATTCTAAAGCATTATATTCTTATGCAAATGTACCTGCGCCTTCCCGAAATTAATTGCAAGTGATTTATTTACTCGTGTGATACCTTTTAGCAGTCAATGCGTATTCCGTTACATAAATAACCGACATTTAAACAATTGGCAGTTTTGTTATTGGAAAGGATGTTTAATAAAGTAAATAACAAAATGAAATAAATATGTTGGTATGAAACTAATATTCGATTTTACACAAATTTATATCACACAAAATGTTGTACATTTGTATCTTTAAAAGAGATTACATAAATCTGAACGAGACTTTAAATTGCAATAATCCTTCTTGGCGAATACAATTAATAATTGTTATTTTATTGTTGAGATACTGAAACACTCTTTGCAGTATCAGGCATGTTAGGTTATGGGATTTGTTTTTTTTTTTCTACAATGATTAGATATAAAAAAATCAGTCGCAATCAACTAATGGTTCTGTTCTCTATTTTTTTCAGAAATTGTGAAGTGCCCGGAATGCTATATCTGTGGCACAGCCCCATTCTACACCAACAGACCTAGCCTTTTCGCACCGATGAATTTCTGTGATGATGACAAAAACTGGGAGCCATTTTGGGTGAACGCTTCAAACGCCTGGCGGAAAGATTACAATGATATAACCGCTCGGAAGGCGGTGATACTGTAAGAGATGCTTTGCATTTATTCCATTTATTTCAATTTTGATACTTAGATCGGCGGCTGTAATTATGATAATTATTTTTATTATTATAATAATTATCATAATTATTTTTACAATTATTATTATAATTATTTCAATTATTATTATTATTATCATTATTATTATAATCATTATCATCATCATCAATTATTATCATTATCATTATCATTATTATTATTACTGATTACCATTTATCCATTTATCCTTTCACTTGTCATGAAATTCTGTAAGAGACACATTTCATTGACTTCTTTCTTTTAATACTCAGGCGGCTTTATTATTATTATTATCATCATAAATTATTATTAATGTAATTATTATTACCATAATAGATTGTTGTTATTCATATATTTATTATTTCGTGAATTCGTGAAAGTTATTTTGCCCCAGCCCTCCCCGTTCACGTGCAATCCTGGCTTTACGCCGTGGACTTGCTGTACAAATTTTCTCTAAAACGTGTATCAATTACACAATGATGTATTTCCAACAAATGTAAAATTCGATGAATACGTATCATATTAATGAAATGCTATCATATACCCTCCTTAATTTTTTTTGAAAGTAACATTTTTATACTGATTATTCAGAAATAGACGAAAATATGGTAAAACAATGAACATAGAAATTCCCACTGGCCGGAGATGGCAATTTACCAAAACAATACAATGATGGATTGACATTTTATGCCAGTATAAAAACTCAATATAATAATAATAATAAAGAAGTATTCCATATCTCCTCCTTTTACTTTCCTTTTTCCTGATGCTAAGAGCACTGATAACTTATGTCCTAAAAACAACAATAGATCGAGTTATTTTATTTAAGCAATAACTCCGGTCTAAAAGAATAGCCGATTGTTCCAAGTTCCATCTATCTACTTCACTCTCTCGACATCACTATTTCTCTATATTACTGAATCAATAAGTTGCAATGTTGAATATCACTAAATGTTAAAAGTTCAAACAGAATTCCGTTTCATAAAAATAAATATGAGAGGAGATTTTTGAGAGACCATTGTCTATTTGGTCTCCGTAATGGTCTTCAAAGATACAACTGATCGAGTTATTTTATTGAAGCATCAACTCCGGTTCTAAAACAATAGTCGATAGTTCCATTTTCCTTCTATCTACTTTGCTATGTTAAATATCATTGTTAAGAGATCATACATATGCTATACCATCGAATTCCGTTTCAAAGGAAAAATCATTAGAGGAGATTTTTTTGCATCCCAAATGGTCTTCAAAAATTACAATTGATCGAGATATTTTTAATGTACAATTCCAGTCTGATGAAATTACTGATTGTTCCAATTTCCATCTATCTACTTTGCTCTCTCGACATTATTATTTCTCTAAATTCAATAATTTGCTATGTTTAATATGATTTTATGTTAAGATTTCAAACATAATGCTATACTATCGAATTTCACTTCATGAAAAAAAATCAAGAGAATTGATCATTGTTTTTTGCCTCCTTAATGGTCTTCAAAATTACGATTGATCGAAATATTTTTTAATCAACAACTCCGGTCTAAATGAATATTCGGATAGCAGTTCGAATTTTACTCAATTTACTGCCCTCTGTTCGTGAATTGATAAGAAGCTATACCAAATATCATATTATTGAATTCAGTTTCATAAAAGAAATTTTTTTCAGTGACCATTGTCTACTTTGACCTCATTAACCCTTTTACTACTGGAACCGGGTATCTCTACACAAAGTTTATGGGTATTTCAGAATTCAGTAGTCAGTGGGTTAATTGTCTCCAGAAGTTTGGCTGCCGTATTCTGGTATTTGCCTGAGATGAATTTTTCCAGCATTTGTCTTTTGAAATAAAGATTGTTCATCCCTGTTTGCTATCCTTTGGTAAAGCTAATGCTGCCGGTTTGATGAAGGTCCATTTCGTTATTGATTGCAAGAAAGAAGTTCCACTCTGCTATTCCCGATTTAGATTAATCGATTGCTCTATTGATTCAATCTCGAAATCTCCCATTCGAAATCTTCAACATGTTCCATGCAATCCCGTATGAACATGTTGCACAGATAACATTGCAGTATGAGATATATGGCAAAATTATACTTTATAAAGCCGACTCGCACCTTTGCGTTTTCAGCCTTCGTCGGCCTACCGTTTTTGGAAATTATATACGCTCCCTGTACACACAGCATACGCTGATCAGACGGTGGACTTACGTTCGGTTTGCTCTCGACGAGCGTACGACGAGCGTCAGTCCATCGTATGACCTGCATCTTTATTGCGTCAAGGGATCGTTTTTAATTTTCCAAAACCGGTAGGCCGACGCAGGCTAAAAATGCTAAGGTGTGAGTCGCCCTTTAGGAACAATGAACTTCAACCTGTATAGTATCCCTATATGTTACAGAAGATTTGCATTTTTACATGTTTCAAATGATCATTCCAGTTTAGTTGTTCATTGATCAGTGTTGATATACACATCAAGGAATCTAATAGAAGCCTTTCTTTTTATCGATACATCATCGACATTGAGATTAAAATTTTGACAATTTGTCGCTTGTCTTCGTTTGAAATGCATGTCGTTTGTCTTTGGAGCATTAAAAGAAAGTTTATTACTTCTAAACCAATGTGTCAGTTTTGGTAGCCCATTATCAAGCGTGAGCATAACATCATTTAGATCTATGTGAGAAAATATACGTTTGTATATCAACAAACAATATGTAGTTCAATATCGTAGAGGCATTGCGAGCATCATAATGTAATAAAAAAAAATGAAAGTGGACCTTATATCGAGCCTTATGGAACACCACACGTTAACGGTAATACAGCATATGATGTAGAATTGTAATACGTATATTGTTTCCTATATCAAAAAGATAACCGGAGTTCCAATCTAGGCCAGTACTCTAATTCCATATTCACTGATAGTGTTGCAATAGACCACTTTTGTAATGTATTCAAATTTATTCACGTCTGCCCTAAATCAAACTATGTATTCCACAGTTAGAAAATAATGGGAGTACAATAGTCAGAATGCTTCTTACATACATTAACGTTGCTAGGTTGGACAAACATTGTAGCTTGACCAACCTAGCAACAACCACTGTGTGCTATCCCCATTCCTTCTATTGATATATCATTATTTGATAGCAGATGAACAAATGGTTGGTCATTGTGCGTTTGACAAAGAAGCGTGCATATAATTTGAATACTTTACGAAACTGGTCTATTTAATAATAAGTTTAACGCGATCTAATGTATCAAAGGCGTTGCTGAGGTCCATTAAAACAATAAACACGAGATAAAGTATTTTCGAAAAGTTAAGTCGAACGTAATTTCAATGGTTCTTTGTAATGCTATTGAAATCGGAACCGATTTGTCATTGTTGTGTCCGCACAGTTGAATACACGGTGTACGGGTGTATTGTCTTTTCGAAAATAGTTTATATCGTGTTAATAGTATGTTTGTGTGCTGCACGGGCTCCATAGAACTTGGATTTGGCAAGATCAGTGAGTGTTCTCGACTTAAAGGGGAATTACACCCAGACAATAATGTACCGTCAGTAAATGAAGAGAAATCAGATGAACAAACTGTGAAAAT
>BQKZ01005031.1:6946-20547 GCA_036244855.1 Temnopleurus reevesii | reverse complement strand
TTTTACTGCAATTTGTCTACGAAAGGGAAATGAGTGCATTTCTCCAAGATTCCAACAAATTTCCTGGAGTACACTTCTCTTCTTAATCAGTCTATATTGCTTCATTATTATGAATAAATTGCACTGAATTGAATTAAATGATTATAATCATCAGTATACACTTTCTAGACAAGTTAAATGTAACCTTCACATGCTTTCACACAACACTGCATTCACTTTTTGTTGTTTTTATCGTTTTATAAAAGACTTTTACGCAGTCATTTTAAGAAAAATGCAATGTTCTTCAAAAATACTGCGTAATCTTTTTATGATGTTTCATGATGATTTGATTTGATTTGATTTGATTTGATACATTTATCTAAACACGGTTAATAACCTAGTTCAGCACATGCTGTTTTTCAATGGGGCCGTGCAGTAAAAAATACATTCAATTACAATGGATACATCATGTACATTATACATTAAAAATACATGTAACAAACATAAGGATTCAAAATGAAGTATCATACTTGAAATACTTGAATTACAGAAGTTAAAAAAAAATATCCAGACCATTTCAAGATGACGATTTACTGAATTGATTAAAAAAACGCATTTGTGCGAATATAGTTCAGGAATTAAGAATAAATAAAAAGAATGAAGGAGATAAACAATGCAAAATTAGAGATATGATTAAACGTTAAAATACTAAATGTAAAAACTTACGAATTTCATTAAACTGATAAAAATATTGAAATTGCAGTCGATTTTTTTTATATTGCGCAAAAAGTATAATAATTATAGTGTTCTCGAGTCTTGCGCTCGAGGACCCTTTTTTATATTTTAAAATATTCAATTTCATCCACGCCGCAATATACTCCAAATTATTGTCATTGCATCTAATCAAAAAAAGTTATCAAAATAATGAAGACCATGGTCCTTATAACAAAGTTCTACAAAAAATTAAACAGACTCCTGAAAAGACAAATGGATTATTATTGGCATTCAAACAAAATTAAAGTGGTATGGTCTATTCTTAAATCACAGGTGCTGGAAATTTGTCGCATAATTATAGTGAATCAGAAAATAAATATGTGTGTAAAAGATATTTCTATATTTTTATTCTTTTTAAGGATTTAATGTCGGTTCTCTTTACATAAGAATTAATTTTCAATATTTTGAGGCAAAGTTATCTGCAAAGGATTACGAAATACCGCCACCTGCGACAAAAAGCTGTAAGGGTCTCATTCTTTTCATGTCTACAAATTAATGGAAAGCAAAGGTGAACTTTTTTCATTCTCCAGGGGGTATTTTTTTTTTTGGGGGGGGGGATTCTGGAAGAAAAAGAAAATAAGTATGAAATATATCATTTTTGAGGTGGCGGAGTCAAGCCCTCTTGTCAAGAAGCGAGGATCCTGTAACTCAATTTTTGTTTGTTTATTTACTGTATTGTGTAATTGTAATGTAATCACGAATTCATTCTTTGATATTTTTTATATTTACTTATTCAATAGATCAATCATTTGCATATACATGCAAATGATTGATCTATTGAATAATCTCTGTATACATTTATCTGCTTTATATTTAGTTGCGTGTTAAATGTAGGCAAAAATCACAAATATCTATAGGAGGGCTCGAACATGTGATATCCTAATTAAAATGCGACATCTATTTGTTGGGAGTAGAATCAATACTGTAAACAATACCAATGCAATGATATCAAACGAAATACATAACGGGAAGTTTGCGAAATCGAGACATCCGGAATTTACCATGTTTACAATGTAGTTTAAACACGTTTTGTTTGGCGGGCAGGAGCTAAATCATGTAAAGGGAGAAACGAGCATAAATTTGAATATATCAGTATAAGTAAATATATAAATATAATATATATATATGAGTAAACCCTCCTATTACGAACATTAAGGCCCCAGTCACATAGAAGCCCGGAAGCAACACGATTCAACACGACTCTTCGTTTAATTCACAGTTAACTGCCTCCAAACCAAGAGTCGTGTTAAATCATGTTCAGTCGTGGCCTCTTTGTGACTGGGGCATAACATAGAAAACTTCAACAGCATGCCTTTTTCAAGAAGNTATCAAAATAATGAAGACCATGGTCCTTATAACAAAGTTCTACAAAAAATTAAACAGACTCCTGAAAAGACAAATGGATTATTATTGGCATTCAAACAAAATTAAAGTGGTATGGTCTATTCTTAAATCACAGGTGCTGGAAATTTGTCGCATAATTATAGTGAATCAGAAAATAAATATGTGTGTAAAAGATATTTCTATATTTTTATTCTTTTTAAGGATTTAATGTCGGTTCTCTTTACATAAGAATTAATTTTCAATATTTTGAGGCAAAGTTATCTGCAAAGGATTACGAAATACCGCCACCTGCGACAAAAAGCTGTAAGGGTCTCATTCTTTTCATGTCTACAAATTAATGGAAAGCAAAGGTGAACTTTTTTCATTCTCCAGGGGGTATTTTTTTTTTTGGGGGGGGGGATTCTGGAAGAAAAAGAAAATAAGTATGAAATATATCATTTTTGAGGTGGCGGAGTCAAGCCCTCTTGTCAAGAAGCGAGGATCCTGTAACTCAATTTTTGTTTGTTTATTTACTGTATTGTGTAATTGTAATGTAATCACGAATTCATTCTTTGATATTTTTTATATTTACTTATTCAATAGATCAATCATTTGCATATACATGCAAATGATTGATCTATTGAATAATCTCTGTATACATTTATCTGCTTTATATTTAGTTGCGTGTTAAATGTAGGCAAAAATCACAAATATCTATAGGAGGGCTCGAACATGTGATATCCTAATTAAAATGCGACATCTATTTGTTGGGAGTAGAATCAATACTGTAAACAATACCAATGCAATGATATCAAACGAAATACATAACGGGAAGTTTGCGAAATCGAGACATCCGGAATTTACCATGTTTACAATGTAGTTTAAACACGTTTTGTTTGGCGGGCAGGAGCTAAATCATGTAAAGGGAGAAACGAGCATAAATTTGAATATATCAGTATAAGTAAATATATAAATATAATATATATATATGAGTAAACCCTCCTATTACGAACATTAAGGCCCCAGTCACATAGAAGCCCGGAAGCAACACGATTCAACACGACTCTTCGTTTAATTCACAGTTAACTGCCTCCAAACCAAGAGTCGTGTTAAATCATGTTCAGTCGTGGCCTCTTTGTGACTGGGGCATAACATAGAAAACTTCAACAGCATGCCTTTTTCAAGAAGTGAAAATATTAAATTCTCAGATTCATCGAATTTTTGTGTATGAATATTTTTCTACACCAGTGCACCATTGTAAACATTGTAAGCCAATAGGCCTTTGCGGGCGCACAAACGACATTGTTTCTATGACTTGCAAACTATACTGCTTCCATGTTTACATTACATATCATATCACTTTGAGTATCGAATGAAAAACTAACTTACGGGAATATTAGGCGGGTTTACTAATAAGATTCAACTTTATGCACGTTTCTACTCAACAACCGGAATTACGTGGTATTCCTTATGCTCCAATCACATAGGAGCCTCGACTGAACACGACTCAACGCTACTCATTGTTCGGAGGCAGTTAACTGTAAACCGAACAAAGAGTCGTGTTGAATCGTGTTGCATGTGACTGGGGCATGACAAATAACCCATTCAAGAGCTTGCCTTTTCCAAGAGTTAAATTATTAGATTCTAAGATTCATTGAATTATTTTGTATGAATATTTTTCCACACCATGTGCACCACTGTAAATAATGTAAGCCAATAGGCCTTTGCGGGGGCTCAAATCCATTGTTTCTACGTATATTTTAAATGAAAAGCAAAATACATATTAGCGTGCTTAAATGTTTACATTACATATCATATCACTCTGGGTATTAAGTAACAGACATACTAGCTTGCGGAAATAATAGGCGGTTTCACGAATATATTCAAATTTATGCACGTTTCTTGCAAATTAACAACATAGTTACGTGGTATTCCTTAAACCGGCATGACCGGTATATACTTGGAATCGCGGGCGGTATTTCATCAAATTGTTCGTACGACTTTACGAATGCGTAAGATCCCCGACCATTCAGCTCAAGAACTGATACCAGTCGTGCGTGAAGTCTTTCTTATAGTCTTGGTGAAACAGCACCCAATTTGCATAAACTACTTGTTGCTGGCATCGGACAAGCTTTCGGGTCGTCAAGAATAACCTTTGTGTCTGAAGAACACATACAATGAAGGATACAACACCCTCCTTTCTCCTGTTTGCCGAGAGATGTCGCGTACATGTGTTTATTATGTTTACTAGGTTTATTGTATTAATTATGTTTTTGATAAGTGAAATAAATATGCCAGGTTCTTGAATAAAAGTACAGGAGCATTTGAACAGGGTGATGTTTATAACAAAAAAAAATGTTCTAAAAAAGGCAAGCAATAGAAGAAGAAGCTCTCCATTGCATTCGACTGCCAAATTGAGAAGCAAAAAGCAAACAAAAACTAAACAAAACAAAACAAATATCCACACATATTTCAGTCGATTTTCCTAAATTTCTTTTCTTTTCCAAAATTTTGCAAACCCCTTGTGTACGCGCCTAACGTTAGTTTTTTTTGTATTGCAGGTATTGTTTATGACAAATCTAAAGCCCCGGTTACATAGGACCCCGGGAGCAACACGACTCAACACGACTCTTTGTTCGGAGGCAATTAACTGAATTAACAAAGAGTCGTGTTGAATCGTGTAGCTTCCGGGGTCCTATGTGACCGGAGCCTAACGGCTGATTCACATCTTTGCGTTTATAACACGTTTATAACAAGCTTCTGATTATCAAACCTGTGTCCAGGGTGCATGACGCTCCGTGAACGCAGAAATACGGAGCGTAGAAGCTTACAGACGTTGAAGCCGTTCGTCTAGCGCTCGACGCAAACATGCCTTATGTCCCGGTCACATAGGACCCCGGAAGCAACACGATTCACTCCGACTCTTTGTTAATTCACAGTCAAGGGCCTCAGAACAACGAGTCGGGGTGAATCGTGTTGCTTCCGGGGCTCTATGTGACCAGGGCTTTAGCGTCTGCCAAGGTCCCAGTCACATAGAAGTCCGGAAGCAACACGATCGAGCACAACTCGTTGTTCTATTCACAGCTAACTTGCCTCCGTATTGAATCGTGTTGCTTCCGGGATCCTATGTGACTGGGGCTTCAGAGTCGTTCCTCCGTATTTTTTGCGTTCACGAATTCGCGTCATCTGTTCATGAACGCTAGCAGACGTTGCCGATAAACTTGCAAAGGTGTGAGTCAGCCTGAAGGCCTATATATAAAAAGAGAAAAACAATCTATAAAAGAGAAAATAGGTGAACCATTTTATCTATCCTGAAATACAATATGGGTGCTGGTAGTTATATGCCCATGGAAATCTGACGTATCTTATCACCGAATGTCAAGAAAATTACCGGAACCGAATTTCACTTTACCACGTTATGCCCCTCATAATGCAAGGAACAAAGAGAAAAACTATTTCAAATCAAATCAAATCAAATAATTTTATTTTTCAATTTCTTTGATAGTTCAAATTACACAGTCATAAATAATAATGGAAATAAGTAATATTACAAAAGAAATGAGAAAATAGAGGCCAGCAAAATAGCGAGGCTTGTAAAGAAGACTCTCTCCTAATAATTACATTAATACTTTATACATAATAAAGCATACACATAAACATAATATAGAGAATTACATAATAATTACATATATACACAGATATTACAAAAATAAACAACATATGTAACATAATATCTTCATTCAAAGATATGAGCAAACCAAATGAATTCAAATATATAATGCAAAGTAGGGACTATGATCATAATGATTATTAGCAAGATTTGTATAAACTAATAAACAATATGTGCAATGGTAAACAAACGAATAAGCATTTCCGTACGTTTAGAATTAGGAATACTTTGGTAGAATGCCCCAACTTATATTGTTTTGTATAGTGTATATTGCATTTTAATATATTTTTCCTTATTTGTCTTATTCTAATTTGCTTTGTTTTGTCTCGTGTTTTCTTTGTTTGGTTTCTAACGAGTGTTTTGATCATTTGTATTAGCCTTTTTTGTATTATGTTGATCCAAAATTGGATTTTACATCAATAAATCGATTTGATATGGTTTGATCAGGGCGGACCCATTGGTGCGCAATGGGGTGAATCCTTTTCTATTAGTGGCATATATAAGTGAGGGATTTCTGGGGAATTGTTGTTTGTCAACCAATCGGCACCCCCTCTCTCTCCCTCTCCCTCTCTCTCCTCCCTTTCTCTCCCCCCCCCCCTCTCTCTCTCTCTCTCTCTCTCTCTCTCTCTTTCTCTCTCCATCTCTTATACGAAACACACACCCCCCCACAAACACACACTCTCACTCACACACACACACATACTCACACACTCTCTCTCTCTCTCTCTCTCTCTCTCCCTCTCTCTGTTCCTGCCTCTCTGCCCCCCGTCTCTCTCTCTCTGTCCCTGTATTTCTCACTGTGTCTCTCTCTATCTCTTTGCAAACCCTGTATCTGTCTCCTACATGCTTACGATAGATAAATTTACAACAGATTTAAAAAAAGAAGAACAAAGGGACTACCCTCTACCCTTTGTTCTTCTTTAATGTGTTGCAAATAAAACATGAATAAATAAATAATTACGACATGCAAATATATTTAGATTCAAATAGCGAGTGTATAGCTTTCAGCGCCATGAGCACCGATTAGGTGGACTTGTGCGCAATACAAGTAGCCACCGTTATTATTGTTATTATCACAAATACAGAAACTGATACTAAATTTCCCAGCCAATTTCCTGCTGTTCTTCAGCGGAATAAAGAATTGATCATTCTATTTGATCAAAATACGTATCCTATATATACACATTTTTTTTCTTTTCTGTGAAAATGAAATATAAGGGAAGAAACTAAACGTTCCTAACAAAATCATCTTACTCCTGTATGACTAAAAATATATTTCACAAGAAAAAAATAAAAAGGAAAGCAAAAACTTGGATTTTTCTCAAAGCAAGGCAAAACATACATGAAAGTATATTACAATCTTCCTAAAATCTTATTTTCAAGAAAACATCTTACTCCTGTATGACTAAAAATATATTTAAAAACAAAAAGAAAGCAAAAACTTAGCCTTTTCTCAAAGCAAGGCAAAACATACATAAAAGTATATTACTATCTTCCTAAAATCTTATTTTCAAGAAAAAAAATACCTCAATAGTCTTACTGAACGGTAAGCGTCTAACAAAGTTAAATGTTATTGAGCATATTATATTTGGCTGCCGAGACCCGTGTAATGTAAGAGAGCATATATGCTGGAATTTTAGTACATGATAGATGGTATTTAAGTTTGCATTTTTTATGGCTACATTGATTTGTATAAAAGAAAATACATTATATTGAGAATGAATGATACATTTAGGCTGTAAAACATATTCCAAAATGTTTCTAAAAACAATATTTTGAAGGGTTAAATGTTCCTTGGATAAGAATCGTAGGAATGTTCACTCTGACAGGTTCTTTGCAAAATCAAATGCTCAAAACNTTTAACGACAAAACTGTATGGTATATATATCAGTCATTGTATTATTTTATACACTCATAAGCTGACTATGTTGTATTTATATTTGTTATGAAAGCAATATGTAAATGAAGTTTTTTTTAATAAAACGCCCTACTGTGGGGGGAAAAGAAATTGAAAAAAAAAAGAGGACAGTCCCACAATTAGAAAGAAAAGAGATATAGATAAGAGTAATTGAGAGGAGAAGAATAAGTGTTTAGATCTAGGATGAGGGGGAAAGAGAGGATGATGAGAAGTAGGGGAAAGGGAGAAAAGACAGAAAATACGAAGAAAGGAAAAGTAGAAGAAGGAGAAATCGTTTTTGAGAAATCGTTTTGAGAGTAGTTTGAAACTGACCGTGAAAATCTATACTTTTCTAAATTTTGTTCCTATTTTCATGGCGGTTCCTATTCATACGGCGTTTCCTATGCACTATGAGCAGAAGGAACAAAGGCCTGGGACAAAGTAGACAACATCGATTCAAGCATTAACAATAAGTAGATGGACACAACAGAAATGTCCATCCTATTTTGAGTAATTGAGCGCCATGAGCGCCCAGCTGAGGCGGAGACCGGCGCTATACAAGAGGCCATCATCATCATCATCATCATCATCATCATCATCAAGTTTATTTTGATGGAAAATGTTGAACAAGAGTCGTACGTGGGTAATTCTTTTGTGATCATGAAACTGTTGTGAAGACTTGAGTGAAGTTGTTTACTTTGTCTCAGTCCTTTGTCCCTTCTGTTCATAGTGATTAACTGTACAAGCATCAAACATCAATTGAAGCATTAACAATTGCTACATGGACACAAAAGAAATGCCCATCCTTTTTATTATGAGGAAAAAATTGAACAAGAGTCGCACATGGGACATTCTTTGGTAATAATGAAACTATTGTGAAAACTTCAATGAAGTTGTTTATTTTGTCTCAGTCCTTTGTCCCTCCTGCTCACAGCGATTAACTGTACAAGCAACAAACCTCAATTGAAGCATCAACACTAGCTACATCAAAAGAAATTTCCATCCTTATTATCATATGAGGGAAAATGTTGAACAATAGTCACACCTGGGACATTTTTTTGGTAATCATGAAGCTATTGTGAATACTTGAATGAATTCGTTTACTTTTTCCCAGTCCTTTGTCCCTCCTGATCACAGTGATATAACTGTACAAGCACCAAGCCTCAATTGAAGCATTAACAATTGCTACATGGACACAAAAGAAAATTCCATCCTTCTTATTATGAGGGAAAATGTTGAACAAGAGTTGCACCTGGGACTTTCTTTGGTAATCATGAAACTATTGTGAATGCTTGAATGAAGTTGTGTATTTTGTCCTAGTTCTTTGTCCCTTCTGTTCACAGTGATTAACTGTACAGGCACCTGCCGATATACGCAACTTTCCGAGAAAGCTTGAATCAGAGCGCGCGCGTACGGGTTCGCCACCAAGCACAAGCATCCCGCGCGACTTTGGAACCAAGCAACAGAAGCGAGACGGATTCATTTTCATAATCGTTTCACTTGTCACTGGATGTGGATCATTGCTTTATTGTTCCTCAGCAGAGATCATTTTGGAACTACCAACTGACTTGGGACATTATTTCACAAAAGGTATGATTCGTGTTCTCTCTTTAGTACACTCTCAAAACTAATTATAATAATGGTAATAATAATGATGATGATAATAACTATAATAATGATAATAATGATAAAAGTAATAGTAATAATAATAATGATGATAATGATATTAATAATGGTAATAATGATGATGATAATAATAATAATAATAATAATAATAATAATAATAATAATAATAATAATAATAATAATAATAATAATAATAATACTCTTATTTAGCCCGGGTAGCCTCTTTCAACTGTGAGTTATTCTTCCAGCGAGCCCGGCCTGCATAACATAAAATTATTATTACCCTTCTCCATTAAAGTCTTTGGTATGACTCAGCCGGGGTTCAGACTCATGACCTCCCATACGTGAGGCGGACCACTGAGCATTACACACATCAAATTTGTTTCACAACTTTTAGAAAGTGGAATATTTACTTTTAATGATGGGGTGTGAACAAAATTGAGAGATATGTGAATTTTTTTCATAAGGGCAAGACAGATGGAAACCCTTGATTTATTAAATAGATGGAAAACCGTCCATTAAAAAAGTTAGGCCACTTTCCACAAGGAAATTGCTCTGTTATTGTTTGTGCACTAAGAATCTAGTCAGCATTTTTACCTGTTTTTTTTTACATAGTTCCAGTGATTTCTGACTAGAAAGCAAGATCTAATGATTTATAATTTATTCATGACTCCTTCCCACACCTGACTTATTTTCATCGTGATTTTATTCTTGACATCCATGTATTTAAAAAGAAATATCCTTGAAATTCTTTTCTCTATATCAGATTTATTTTTATTTTTTAGATATCGTAATTTTTTCCCCTACAATCAGCTGTCAATATTTTGATCACCAACAAAATATGCACTTTACACTGAATTAACACTGCTCTCATGCAAGGACGGCATACCGTATTCCTATCACAATGCATATGTTTCAAATTCGAGGGTGCACATGGGAATAACTCCATTGAACTTATACTATGTCAGGGGCGGATCCAGGAATTCCCAATATGGGGGGGGGGGGTTGTAAATATTCTGTCAAAATAACCCCGCATAATCATTACATTTCGACGCCGGGCTGACAAGCCAAACAAAGTCCTCATTGAACGAAAGAGGTATGGCGACACCCTAGTTTGGCGGGACGCCCCCCCCCCCCCACTGCATCGCTAAAAGGGACCACGGGCTCCTCACCCCCCCTCCCCCCCATCTCCCTCTGATCCGCATATGTATGTGAATGTTATATAGTTCAAGAAATATTAGTAAAATGATTTTATAGTCAGCCATTTTATAGACATCTTCTTCTGTGTGTGTTGATTGTTATGCCGATGATTAAAGTGCCTGTAGGTTATTATTCAATCCATTCCAGTAAATTGTCTCCAAACTATTGTAATTATTATCATTTTCTAGTGGTACTACCATTCTCGGTATCATTATTATCATTATCATTGGTACCAGCTCAGGGCTAGGGAAAGAAAACGATGACATATATTTAGTCCCTCATAACATTGGGGAAAGTTAATTTGAGGGGGTGATATTTAGGCGAAACAAAGATAGTGAAAAAGTTTACAGCTTTTATCATCATCACTTAACACCATCTATTTTTGCACAAAACTGCTCGTTGTATCTGAACATGGAGCATAAACATCAGAAAATAATATGTGACACACCCCTCAGATGAGCATTGGATATTCATTCAGACCTATTAAAAAACGATTCTTAACCTAGTCTCCAGTCATCCATACCCAGTTTACTCAATTTTTTAAGCTGACTGACTAGACGTATTATTTACGGACAATTGATAGTGTAGTGAAACACTAGACAAACTTCCAGCAAGCCTCCTCAAATTATGTAGGCTTCACATCCATAATATAAGCAGTATATACGTGTCACGAAATGATGATAAATCATTTGAGGGCTGTGAATCCAGACTTACATCACGCAGGTGACCCGAAGTGCACTTTGAACTGCTCCCTTAGGGCCTGGTACTTTATTTTGACCAACACTCGGATGGTTCTTATTATTCAAAACAACCTAAATATTTTCAGAGGGTATATATGATATCAACTTGCATTTCAATGAGATTTATTCTGAATTGTTGATCGGTCCGAATTCATGGTCTCCATGCAACACCTCTCTTCGGAGAATTCAATCCTAAAAATATTAAGAATTCATATTTTGATAAAAAAAATTCTCTAACATTACGGATTAAAGGGGCAGGAACCAGAGAGGGAGGTACACACAACTATTTTATCTACTTTTTATATCGAAGTACAACTTAAATTTATAGCGATTGGAGCAATTTTGTGATCTTTTTATCATTCGTGGAAATGAATGATGATTTACTTTGCTATTGGAGAAGAAAAGCAAAAAAAAAAAAAGAGAGATCATTTTGAGTTCCATTTTAAAATCTTTGTAACTTTATAGAGTAGGGGGTGTACGTAGCCATGTCGGAGTACTGTGAGCTGAAGGGACAATAAATTTGGACAAAGTAAACGACTTTCATTCAAGCATTAACAATAGCTTGATGCACACGAAAGTAATTTATTTATTCATTAATTTATTCAAGTTTTCTTTAAAAGACAGGATGGTCTCGTTCAAGCCGCATGGCCTGCTATTCAAGAGAGCCCTAATATACCAAAACATAAAGTACAAATACATAACATAACACAGAATAACATAATAAATTATGTAGCTTCCATTTTATTTCCTTCCCGTCTTAATCTGAAGATAAATGTGGAACAGATGTCGTACCTGTTCACTTAATAAACTAAAAGCTATTTTCTTTATGTTCATAATATTTTTTTATTCATGTGATTATGATCATAAAGTTATTGTGAAGACTTGCATGAAGTTGTTCATTTTGTCCTATTCCTTTGCCCCTTATGCCCGCAGTGCACGTTGCTTTGATTTGTCAAAAAAGAAAACATACAAAACACAAGCTTGTAATGTACCTCCTTTTTTTATATTCACGTAATACAATCTAAATTTAATGATATTAGAGTACATATTTTACAAGCTATCAATTCGCGGAAATAAATGTTGATTTACTTTGCAATCGAGGGAGAAAGCTAAAAATAACTTTGGGTTTCCATTTTTATATCTTGTTAGAGTTATGGAATAAGGGGGTGTAATCCGTTTCGATTCTCTATCACTATCAGCATGATAAACGAGGGGGTTGTACAAAGTAAACAACTTCTTTCAAACCTTCACAAAAGCTTCCTGATCATAAAAGGAAATAGCTGATTCCTCCGTTTTATTCACTGAGCAGGTATGACACACGTTCGCAATTTCTTCGCAGAATGAGAGGGAATGAAATTTCTCTTGTGTGTACCGTATCTAGATAGCAACTGTGAGTTCTTAAATGGGAGTCGTTCGCTTTTTCCAAATCATTTGTTCCTTCTGCTCGTAGTGATTCTCTAACACTGTGGTTGCTCCGTTAGGGTAAAATTCTATCCAAACTTTCCAGTCCTCCTGTTATGTTATAGTGTATTATATGGTCCTATATTATTGATAACAATGAACATATTTACAAAACATACGTGGTAAACCATATGCTCTTCCGCTCCAGATTGACGAAAAACCTAAAAAGAAAGCGGAGACTACGAAAAATACACATGCACTATCAATATAAATATGAAATTGAATACAAAACACCATATTCTCATAATTCTACTCCAGGAGGGGACAGTTTGTCGTTTTTCCATGCACTAAATGTTGATTTTGGAGTCTAATATCTTTACAGCTTAGTTATGCACGCCATCACCAGTAGCATTTGGGATCTGGCAGCAGAGATTCTTTTAATGAAAAACAAGGTTGCAAAAAATGCCTTTAAGAGTGAACCGTGCAAGGAAAATGAGACGGCTCAATTAAGTGTCGCTGTCACGCCGATACAGCCAGGGGGCTGTAACATAAAAGAGATACGATACATTGAAAATTGATCGTATCTGTGGGGTACGCGCTTTGCCATAGACTTACGATTAATATTTATCGTAAGTTTTATTTCATCTTTTATGTTGCAGGCCCCATGGTTGGTAAACTGATATGATTTATTCCACAGCAAAGATTCATATTCAATGAAAGCACTTTTTTCTCTCTCTCATACTATTAATTTCATAAACGTGGCCCGCCTTCAGCTGTCAACGAGGGATGTTTCTTTATCACATTTCTGTCTGAATATGAAGCGCTGAGGATTCAATAGGACAATCTTGTTGCATTAGGGAGTAAATATTCTTCCTCTCTCATCTCTCTCCCATTCTTTTTCAAAATCATCAATTATCATCCATGCGTGCACCAGGGATTTGAACACCGGGGGCGAGAGAGAGAGAGAGAGAGAGAGAGATAGAGAGAGAAG
>BQKZ01005030.1:25535-36524 GCA_036244855.1 Temnopleurus reevesii | reverse complement strand
CAAGTGCGCCGCGGATGGCTGCCGGGCTAAAGCCAGGGTAATAATAATGTAAAGCGCCTTGAGCACTCAGCAGAGTGGATACGTGCGCTATATAAATTGCATCTATTATTATTATTATTCGTCCTAATAAATTCAACATCAATTTTGCACGGGCGGCAGTGTGCTTGTGAAGAAAATCGACGGCGTTATTTTTATTTTGTGATCATTAAGCCATTTCCTGGTGGATCTTATTCAAACAAACCCTGAATAGGGCATTTGCTGTCTGCTACTTTCCACTTTTCTTCATTAACCACTCTTTTGCTTCACTGGAGGTTCTCTCACCACTGGTAATTTCTTCACCTGAGGACGAGTTAGATAGGTCTACGCGTAACGTCGTGCGTTTTTTCCATTGATCTTTTTAGAGCTTTTGGTCAGTCTTTTTCACGACTATTTCTTGAAAGACAACCCTAAAGAACATGGTACAACCGCAAACCTTTTTGAAAACCCACGAAAATACCCTAATTTGATATTGAAAACTGCATTATGGTGATTTATTTTTGCCGCTCACAAAGTAGTTATATATCTTTAGCGCCATCTATACAAAATCGTATCTATACCTTTAACGAATATCAATTAAATCTACTTACTAAACTAATCAATCTGACAATCTAACAAGGTAGTTATCGATTCATTTGACAACGTCCAACATCTATGCAACTTGATAAATTGACGATGTCAAAATTACGTGACTATTCAGTCGCCAAGACGGCTCAAGAGGGGGTAATACGAGAAAGTCACTCTAAGAGACCGTTCTTTTCAATTTTGTCTGACAAGGCAATTTCCAAGAACGTTTCCAATGGGACCTGAGAGGAAGATTATTTTTCACAAAAAAATCATTAGGGGTTGCATCATCAGCAATAAGTAGGATGGTTGGCGCCGATTTTATACTTGTTTCGAATATTAAAAGAGTGTTTGAATTACGGTCAAATGACTTCGAGATTCAGAGAAATTGATATTCTGTATGACGGTCCTTCATATTAAAACGAGCAGACTGCTTTATATCAAAGGGTTTCAGGGATACCAACTGGCGTATGAATAAGGTTCACATGAATCTAAGGTTTTCGGTGAGTGGTAGAGAGTTTGGTTATTGTTGCTGCGTTTGCTCTAAGTTTTGTTCAGCTTTTCCGTTATTCGCCTTTCAATGTTGACCTTATGCAATCCATATTCTCTGGTATTTGCGACCTACCGAAATGTTTCCTTAAAAATTATTTAAGAAATTCTCCTTTCTTCAAAAAACATTGTAAATGTTGTTGACTAGAAATGACCTTATGAGAGTATTCCTTATACGAACCACAAGACCTCAATCCTGTTATATTTATATTTCAATGTCAGGACCATGATGAAAAACAGCTGTGCTGATCGTGTGCTTTTTTAATCCTGAATAAAGATCTTGAATATAAATATTTCCATCGATGACAATATTTTCGTGAATCGTAAAACCATCACGATCAAAGCCAATCTTTCAGCTTAAAACATTAAAGATTTTCATTAACATTAATTGCTAAATCCTTGCTGAAACGGCTTTAATATATGCAACCTTGTTGATATATTTGAAATCAAGAGTATCTGAAAGTATAATCAAATAGAGTAAACATTTACTATCTAAAAAAGGAAAAAATGAAAGAATAGATCGGTTCTCAGGAAGCGCATGGCTTAGGACCACCGGAACTATTACGCTCTAGTCACCAAAGTTTCACGCAGAAGTTTATCCGCTCACCACACTATGCATCGCAGGGAGCTGATGAATGCAGAGTTAGATAAATTTATAAAATTCCTATTTTGAGCAAAGGTTTAGTATTAAGAACATTGCACTGGCTAAATCAGCTACATTATATTTCAATTCTCAACAATATTAGCTATTACCTTTAAAAACACAAAGTTGCCATCAGTTTCATGCAACGGGCTCCAGATTTCACCTGCCCGTTCCCATTTGTGCCCGATGGTTTATTGAACGATTTTGATAACCTAAAGTCACGTGTCTCATCGGATAGTAGGCATCGGAATTATGGAAATATTGGGAAGGACGAGGGATTATGCCATAGTTGTCATCTTCAATCTTGCAGCTCCTCAGTCTGATGCGATTCCAGTACCTTAAGAGACGGTGTTGTCTAGATACGACTTGGAATGGATATCGATAAGATACATGGTGTTTTCCCCCTATGGAAAGAATAAGTGGGGATTCGAATATTTGTTAGTTTTCTCTTTTACTTATCATCTTAAATCATTGACGTGCTTCCTGAAAATAAGGATTACCTGTTCATACCTTCCACCCTAAAATATTGAGAAGGACGTATGATTATGCCGAAGTTGTCATATTTAATCTTGCAGCTACTCAGTCTGATGCCACTCGAATACCTTCAGAGACGGATTTTGTTTAGAATAGCTTGGAACGGAAATTCCACTATGGGAAGAATGCTTTGATATTCGAATCTTTGTTTGTTCTTTTTTGCTAATCGTCTTGAAAGAAGGGTCTACCCCGAAATAATATTGTTTTCATGAGAAGCAAAATCTTTAAAATTCTCTTCTACTTATCGTCTTAAAACAAGAGTCCATCCAAAAATTATATATTCTTTATCGGGATCAGAAAATCAGATGAACAGAACAGACAGAAATTTAGAAAAATCAGACAACTAATAAGAAAACTATATGAATGCTAGATATTTAGTCAAATTGGCAACTGATTACGTCATAGGTGCAACACCATTGACCATTCAGATTCATGACAATAGCTAGATATACACAAAAGAAATTTCATCCCATCTTTTTCTATAGTGAATGCCGAACAGGTGTATCACCTGTACAGGTAATAAACGAGGAAGTTACGGTGAGTATGGAGTTATTGTAAAGCTTGAATGAAGTTGTTTAGTTTATCGAATTCGTTTTTTACATTTTGATCACAGTAATGGTAAGTACGTTCACCCTTTAATTGGTACAGTGTGCATGTTTGCGAGTGTTTGTGTGTGTGTGTGTGTGTGTGTGTGTGTGTGTGTGTGTGTGTGCGCGCGCGTGTATGTGTGTTTGTGTATGTCTCTCTGTCTATCTGTCTATCCGCCTGTTTGTGTATTGGCGTGCTTGTGAGTGTGCGTATGTGTCTGTGTATACTCATTAATGCTTTACCTCCTAAATGTTTATGCTACGATACTTCCTTTGCTGCAATAATGGAATGGTTTGGAAAATGTTCTTCAAAAACAAAGAACACTTGCCTTGGCTTTTATTGTCATCTCACATTTGGCTCTTATAATCTCATATCCCCTTGACGATAAACATAAACACTCGAGGATTATGGGATTGCAATCACCTGATTCATTTCCCTATTCAATCTTTTCACACAAGATACTGTGACAAGCTCAAAGATTGAATGATTATGGAATTTATGTCATGTGATAACCGCATTATAAATGTTATTTGTCTATCATTGTGGTAGATACATTACAAATGGCGCCAGTGTGCATCATTCGAACGCCGTTATAGAGCTTGCGTTTAAAACGTACGATATCAGGTCTGAGAAATGCATAAACTTTTGTTGCAGATTACTCCTTCGTGAAATGATTTGTCACTGTTTCGGGCTTTATAGCCTATTTAACTGTTACATTGTTTTCAATTTTCGGCAATTTAATTTCAACATTAAATTGTTCTAGACCAGCACCGATATCTAATTATTGTAAATGTGACTGACATTTCCTAACTCCTCGAAGACTACGAAATAAGACTTTCAAGAAATCTATTCTTTTCACATCATCAGCTGAAATATAATTTTTTTTAGTTTGTACATAGGTTCTACATATATTAAGGAACAATTTTGTCAATTTCTGAAGAATTTAAGCTAAAAATCACGAGCAATGTGAATGTCATGCGATGTCACCCCAAAGCAGTAATTTCGTCTGTGTTTTCACGAAGTGACGGGAGCCTGAAGGTATTGTTACACAAAATGAGTTATAAATCCATTGAACGTGGCCTTTTATAGAATTATCAAGTTGTTCGATAGGATGCTCGTTGAATTGACGCTATGTCGGGATTCTTTGTATTCATTCAACAATACCCTTTAGCTCACATCACTTCGTGAGAACACTAACGATTTATTTCGACCGTATGTCAATAATTTATTTCCAATCAGCTTTTAATGGATGTCACATTGTGTATCGAGCAATGATGTTTTCCGTGATTCTCACACGACCAAACTTTAGAGATTTTATAGTAATTTTTTGACGGATCCCTGAATAACTTCTTACCGTAGCAAAAAGTTATGCATCCATTCAATTTACCGAGAGAACGAAAACGCACTAGAAGAGGAAGTTAATTAGATATAAGAAATTGCCAATCCGGTGCCGTCTTATGTGAACCACATCCCAAATAATCGAGTGAATCTGAATTATGAAGGAATGAATACAGTCACAAGTAAATTGCTCAAGGGGCTTTCGCTTTGTACACTTGGAATACCAGCTGTTCAGTGGCTCTTGCTAACATGGCATCCAAATCGCACAGAATTGAGCATTAATTTTCACGTATAACTGGATTCGTGGAAAAGAAACACACTTTGCAGCCACCATACTAGTAGTGTGTGTATGGTATCTGCTAATACACAAACGCGATTGTAAATAAACAAATTGATCAGCAAATAGGCGGTGTCAATTGTCAGAGTCATATGAATCAAGAACGACAAGTAATTCCCAACAACAGAGTTTTTTTATCCAGCGGCGATCTAACACAGCATCTTTTTAAAACAAATGTCATAGTTTAACAATGCCGATATTCATAATGGTACATCAGTTCAATATCACATGTAAATACCTTTAATCGAAGCAACAATAAGCGGCCTCAATATCATCGACCCGAAACACCCTGATATTAAATCATTATATCAAATTCAATAAATGAATACAGGTGGCTTATAATAACATTTCACACGTTTATGAATAAGAACATCTGTCGTTTAGGCGGCATAATTTGATTTCGATCCTTTCATCCTAATGTAATTTCCTCAGCACGTATGCAAAAAAAACTGGGGTGTTGTAAATGATATAATGAGTGTGATATTTTATTAGGCTTTGCTATTCCATTTACTCGCGGCACCCTATGTCCTACATTGTTAAAATGTGTGGTTCATAAACTTAAAGATTAATCACACAAACGTTATGATCATACATAAATAAACATTCGAATTGCCAGAGATTGGTCCCGTTTTTCAAGAATCGACGGTCGCCAAAGAATAGTCTGCTACGCAGACCACTGGCTTTCGGAGTTTGGTGTTGCACTTTGCAAAGGACTTGACGTAAAAGTCTACAATCAAAGACTATATTACTTTAGAAACTCTGTTCCCTCCGCCTAATCAATGGTTTCCTAACAGTGTATAGAAGTCTTTGACCGCAGACTCTAGATTTTGCATCGAGTACATTGTAGGAGAACCCAAGCCGACAGTCTGTATCTGCAGACAAACCAAAATGAACTAGAACTTCATTCATTGTTGAATGAATCATAATTGAATTCAGAACGCAAATGTGTCGGATCAATCAGTACATGCACCGCTCGCTTCACTACTGGAAGGCCCGGGTTCGACTCCTGGCTTTGTCAGTTGAGGACAATGTGAGTACATTTCTTGCTCAAGGAAAGCAACGCAATGGGTGGGATTCGAACCGCGACCCTCTGGTTAAAGTGTGATAGTCTGTACCACTAAATCGTGACGCTTTCACACTCACTTCACAACTGGAAGGCCCGGGTTCAAATCCCGGTCGTGTCAGTTAAGGACGATATGGATACGTTTCTTACTAAGGAAAATTAACGCTATAGATGGGATTCGAACCGCCACCCTCTGGTTAAAGTGCGATAACCAGAAACACTAGCCCGTGACGTTTCTAAAATAAAAGCAAAAATTCAAACCAGCAAGCAGGCACATTAGGAGACGTCAACTCCCCATGACATTTCAGTTGTTACAGATACTCACAGTACTGCATCCCCTTATCTTAGTTTTTACTTAACAAGTCTGTAAAACCAAAAAGTGTGTCTATTCTGGTCGATAATCTCACAGGAAGGGAATGTAAATTGATATCGCCGACATTCTTCAAATTCTTACCGGTCATCTTAGATTCTACGCTCCAATTGACAGAGCATGCGTGGTGGACTGGACGATAATGTTAGTCGACAGGCCCAATTTCCTGCCTAAAACTTTCTTTATTATCCAACCGATGCCCCCAAATTGATTTAATCGTGCTTTTGAGACCCGAGATTTAATGCGAGATGACGCGAGATATCTTGTCCAGATGTGCCGGGTGCCTGCGTAGGAGTCGCCAACCCAACCTCTACCAATATCCTAATTTCACTAGCCTCCTTGTTTCACCTTTTCATTTACGGGATGATGTTCGTTAGTGACCGCTTAAGAATATACACTCTTTTCGTTTTTGGTCTTTCGAACCGTCGGAATAATAGTAGGTTTTCGAAGTTGGTGGACGGAGGCTTGTGCACGGCAGAAAACGAGTGGGCATCTGATCTGCGCAGTGAGGGACAATTGCGCAACTGATGTGTGCATCGTTCGTTGTGCACTGGTTTTCGATCGTCCACGAGCCTCTGCCTACAAATTTCAAAAATCCACTATGATTCCGACGGTTCAATAGTCCAAAAACGGAATAAAAGCCATTTCATATTTTGAAAAGTCCCCAACAAAGCAGCAAATAAAAACACTCTGGGGATTGTTATTCTGAAGACTGGATAACCCGAAATAGAACGGGGTCATTATTCCGAAAATTCAATATTGTAAGCATTCTCTGGTCTAAGAATGACTTGCGGTTCACCATGAATGAAGGTTCATTATTCCAAAAGACTCGATTGTCCAAAAATGGCTGGAGGTTTATTAACCTGAAGCTGGGAGGATATGAAAAATGACGTGACTTTAAACATATACATCTTTTAAATCCATCTACTTTTTCCAGTTACCCAATCCATTCAAGCATATGACTATCTGATATTCAGACCATGCTGATATCATGATACACACGGATCGATCCAATCATCAAGGTTCTGCGATCCCTGCATTTGCTTACTGTTCAAATACTGTTGGCTATATAGCGACCTCAGCGACGGTTCAACGAAACATGACCCTGCTGTCCTATTAATAGCAGAAACAACATTTGACCTGACTTTTCAAAATTTAGTTGATGACTCTTCAGCCAAGGGGAATAAAACAACGAGTGATGTATTGTCCTTTCGAGTTCCTAACCGAAGATCAGTCATACAGTTAAAATTATTATCATAAGTATGCTTTTGTTTTTTCTCTAGAACTGTAGGAGACCACTAGATTGTCTCTAAAACGACAGTGGGAGATAGTTCATGGATCAGAACACAGTCAAATAAGGGGGAAATTTCACACAAAAAACATGAATGTGTGACCTTTACGAAGAAAAGTGTAATACCGAAGAATGTTTTTTGAGAATGGAAACCAAAGTCTCCTCTATGAGATTCGATCTTAATCACCGCAACGACGAGGAGCACTCAGTGAAGCCACCTTACATCTCTACCTTGTAAACACATTTGTTTTCATTATGCAGACAAGTGGAAGTCATCTTTGTTGGAAATTGAGATACGCTGCCCCCCATCACCATTACCATTAGAGCATCCATCTCGGTAATAGAAGATGTATGGGGCCAAAGATCTTCCATCAAGTGTTATTAGGTTGGTCCGACGTTACGTGGATGAACGAGTGATGGGGAGATTCGTTTGAAAGGTCAGACATCTTTTAGTGCATCGTAAGTCTGTCGTAAAATCAGATCCACGCACTGTTTGTCGGGGGATCTATTTTGAGAAAGTGGGTGGATCTGATGGTGTTCGTTTTGTATAAACCTTAAACGTAGAGATAAGTTTTGGCAGAGATGGCGCTTCAGATATTTAAATATTTTGTCCGCTGCAGTAAAAAAAAAAATATTAACATAATGCAGTATTTCAATAGCCAATGAGAGCATGTTCATAGTTTATTTGAATAAAATTGACCCAGAAATGGCTTACTTATCGTGAAATGAAAATGACGACGCACGTCGTGCTCCCTAATACGCTTCATGTACAAAATTTATGCGAAATCACACACCGCACACAATACGATCGGTTACTCCATCCATTCCGCCAAGTAGAACCTATGCGATTCATTTAGTGCTCCGTAGGAATAATGACTGATAGGCATTTTCAAACTAAAGTACGCCAAAATACGTGCGAAAATTTTCTCTTAAATTTGTACACCATCATGCTTAGGCTTGTAAAACGCTTAGTGAATACATCAGCTTGTTTCACATCAATTTCTGCATTCCGACCATTACGAATCTATACTTTTAAAATAAATCCACGCACTGTTTATCAGTGTCCCTCTTTTTCAAACTTTGTTAAATTTTGTTGGTGTATCAAATTTTGCACAGTTTAAGTTTTACAACACCTAAATGGTTTTAAAGTCTGTGGAAGATTTCGTTTGTTTGTGTGTGTGTTTAGCATTCTGAATCAACTTTTCCAAAAGCATTTAAATTTTATTACTAAAATATATCAGATATTATCTTTAAGACTATATATTAAAAAAAAAATAGTATCACTGTAAGCAGAAGGGGCTGATGGACTCTGACAGAGCAAACAACTATCATTCAAGCATTCACAATAGCTAGATGCATACAAAAGAAATATAACTCCCTCTTATTATATGGAGAATTGTCGACATGTGTCTCATCTACTCAGTGAATAAACAGAAAAGCAAGTTTCTTTAGTGTTCATGGAACTATTATTAAGGCTTGATAAAAAAAAAAAGTTGCTTACTTTGTCCAATTACTTTCTCCCTTCTGCTCAACGTGCCCGTTTCTTATCACTGGGATGACCAATGACATCATTTTAAGACACCCATGTGGTTTTCTAGATTCGAGACTAATACATCATACTAATTTCATCCCTATCAATCATATACATATTTTGTAGAAACACAGGGGGATAATTGACCCACTATTCTGCATTCTCCATGTTGGAAAAAAAAGTACGGACTCAATACGGAGATTTCGATTTAAGACGACGTGCCCCACGTCACAGTCGACCGGGAGTACAAGTCTGCACGTCCACTGAGGTGGGCTCGTCTCAGATCAAAGAATTTATAAAGAGAATACATTGATGTATAAAACTATTTGCCACTGATGAGTTAGCGAACGCGGCGACTGGAAAATGCGCGTAACAGATTGTGGTAGTGGACGAGGGGTTCGCGATGCTCAGTCGCACAGTTGTGCAAAAATATGACGTAAATACTTCGACGGGCACGTCATATGCAAATCGAATCCTGCTTATAATCCAACAAATATATAAGTAAAATAGCAATTGCCTTCCGATAAGATACGACCGACATTCAGCATTTATGTTGTTGGAAAAGAATGTTAATGGTGTAAAAACAAGTTCCAACTTACCCTAAGTGGATGGTATAGGGTCCAGGTTGATTCCGCCGATACGCCGGGCGAAGGCGGGGGGCGCGGAGCGAAAGCCAGTCGACGCCCGAGTGATGACAGTTCAGATATATTGCACTATTCCCGGTGATAAAACGAAATGCGAAAAGGAAAGACGAGCGATGGTTTGTCGCGGGTAAAATGTGTGAGCTCACAAATGAAAGAAATTAAAGTTCTCCGAATGTTCTTAATTCTGGGGCGAAGAGAAGATGGCGAATAAGTATGATTTCCCAAATAAATAATCCACAATTCTCTGTAACGATGATGCTCTTGGCGAAAACAGGAACGCGACTCTGGATGTGTACTCCTCGGACACGCTGACATGAAGTGAGTTCCAATAAAAAATGGCTGATTTGGGGCAAAACGTGGTCAGCCTAAAAATCCAAGCTGATTGGCAAACTATAGTCACCTGACCGCTAAATCGCTCTGGATAGGTCCGCGGGCCAGAAAAGTAATTAACAGTGCCTCTCGGCTTTGGAATGTGTGGAACGTCCGCTCATCGCGAAAATATGTAGTGTGCAGGTGCGAAGTCTCCACGCTCGCATAAATTATGTCAAAAGTAGAAATGAACAAAATCCCTACAGCAGCTCCCTCCTAGATGGCTGCAAAATATAATGAAGCAGTAATCGATGAAGATGGTGAAAATAAAAGACCCCAAACTACTGCAGTTTACATACTGTATGCAGAGTCATATTATGTACAAATATATACAGATGCTGGTGGTAATCGCACTCCAAGTGTCAAAATGCACCCCTACGTGTAACTAGCACAAAGTGTCAACAGGCACTCCAAAAAGTATTAAGAGGATCCCAAACTGTCATAAGAAATGTTCATCCTTTTCCACAAATCTGGACGAAACGAGCAGGCCATCTTACATGGCGACCTGAGCGAGTCCTGCGAGGTTGAGAAGATATCGCAGGCTTGGTGGAAGGTAGTTGAGGACCCGGTGATGAGGTGGGTGGAGCTCTCACTGGAGGAGGAATCGACGCTGTGGAGGAAAATGTATAATCTCCTTCCAGATAAGCTGGCTTGAGGCGATCGATACTAACGTTCTCGCGTCTACCATCAATGTCAATGGAGAAAAACTTGTCAGCACGATTGAGCACTGGAAACGGTCCACGATATGGTGGTTCCAGGGGCTTCCTCACAGCATCTTGTCTGACGAAAACGTGACTCGAAGTAAATAAATCAGAGTTCACATATGATGCATGCTGTTGTCTGCGCGTGGGAGTGGGGGAGACCTTTTGCATCAGTTGTTTGAGTCTGTGTACATAGTTGGCTGGGTCGATGTCGAAATCTGGCTTACTCGGTGCAACAAATTGGGCAGGCAGCTTCACTGCAGTCCCATAAACCAATTCAGCTGATGAACATCCTATGTCTGCTTTAACGGCAGTTCTGATACCCAATAGTACAAGAGGTATGACCTCGGTCCAACGTACGTTGTCGTATGTCTTGATGGCTGCTTTCAACTGCCTGTGCAAACGTTCGACCATGCCATTGGAGCTTGGGT
>BQKZ01005030.1:13116-25392 GCA_036244855.1 Temnopleurus reevesii | reverse complement strand
ATCTTATTTTGAATTATGTTTAGTTTTTTAAAGTCACTTTTACATATGGGTTGTTTGTATTAAGTCAACTAAGTGCGTATAATGTTTACGGAATTTAATAACAATTTGCTAAAAGGAAAATCACAGGAAAGGTTATACACTTACCTCAATTTACAAATATCGGACTGAGTTGAACGACTGCAATTATTTACGTGGAAAGTATTTCTTTTTGTTCCGCTTTTTACATCTTGAATTGCGTTTAATCATTCAATGATATTTGCTCTTAAAGCATTTATCATACCGACTATTCTCATATTTTCTTTAAATTTTCATTTCATTTGACGCAGCTAAAGATCTTAGTTCGTATCATGTTTTGATATCATAATTGTTGGCATGTTTTGGGAATGAAGAATCAGATCGTTAGAAAAAACCTTATCCTTCGAATAAAATTCCTTTGAAATGAACAAAATGTCAAAAATATAATAAATTGTGTCTGTATACTATGGTAATACGGGCAATTCAATATCGATCAATTACTCGTTCCATTTTTCTTATCTCGTTGTAAGTCTCCTTCGACGAAGTGATTTATGAAATCAGAGGCCCCAGTCACATAGGAGCCCGAAGAAACACGATTCAACACGACTCTTTGTTCTGAGACAGTCAACTGCCTCAGTCTAAACAAAGAGTCATGTTGTATCATGTTCAATCGGGGCCTTTATGTGACTGTGGCATAAAATGAGCAGTCTTGACTGTATAATCAACGTATATTAGCGATTAGGGGCCATTTTAGAGTTCCAAATTCGTTGCCGTTACTGTGGGTAGAATGAACTAAGGTATTGGACAGAGTAAACAACTCTCATGCAGATATTCATGGTAGCTTTCACGCATAAAATAACGTAGGTTCCATGTTTATTCACTGATCAGGGGCCTGTAACATAAAAGATACAATTACACTTACAATAAATATTTATCAGAAGTCTATCGCAAAATGTGTACCAAAGAGATGCAACTAATTGCAAGATTAATTGCATCTCTTTTATGTTACAGGCCCCAGGAGTGACACCAGCACGAAATTTATCCACGGACTAAGAGGGAAGGAAATATATTTTGTGTATCTAGTTATTGTAAATGATTGAATGGAAATGGTTTACTTTGTCCATTTCATTTCCTCGTTTTTCTCTCAGTGTCTCGCGCATCAGCTTTAATATGGTTTCTAATAATAGAATGTGTTCACATTATACGCCACCTCTGGATATAGATTGTGTCATAATGAGAATGTGTAAGACCAACCTACAAAACATGTTTGATCATCAGAAGTTACATCATAATCATTATGAGCAGAGGGGGCAAAGGAATGGAACAAAGAAAACGACTCTCATTCAGTTATTTACAATAACTTTCAGACACAAAATAACGTAGCTTCCATGTTTATTGACAGTACAGGTACGACATCTGTTTGTTATTTCTCCACAGAATAAAAGTGTAGGAAATTTCTTTTGTGTGAATCTGGCTTTTGTAAATGCCTGAATGGAAGCTGTTTGCTTTGTACAGTTCATTTCTTCGCTCTTCTCACAGTAAATCTTAAGAATCAGCTAAGTGGATTTGAGATGATAAAATGTCTTCGCATTATTTCTTCGCAGATTATTTGATAATGAGAATATATAAGAACAACATGTAAAACATCTTAGATAATAATAAGTTACGCCGAAGCACTGTGACGAGAACGGACAAGGGAATTAGACAGAGTAAACAACTTCCATTCAAGCAATCAAAATAGGTAAAAACATATGACAGAATGTTACTTCCTCTTTATTCAGGTGTTGCAATTTTTCAGTGAATAAACAGGGAAGTTAAATTTTGTGTGAGACTAAGTATGAATGCCTGAACACGACTTGCTTGTTTTGTCCAATTCCTCTATCACTCACAGTGACGTTACATCATAATGAGGACAATCTATGGAATTATTCATAATTCAACATCTCTGAACTAAGCTCAAAACTATTGAAAATGACAGTTCTTTTCAAAGCATGCATAGGCGGATGGAAACAAAAAAATTTAAAAAAAAATTATAGGAAATTGATTCAGTGGTCCGAGGGCTGCAGTACCTTCCTGCATTGCATCTATGGAAATCTCTGAGCACGTGGTTGAATTTCGGCACTCCATCTTGACAGAGGTCGTTTTAAAAATTGTATTAATTCACACAAATCATGAGCAAACCTTTGGGGACTCGAACTCCAATCTCCCACCCGCAATTCCGATTGTGGGGAGCAAAATTATAGTTAAAAAGGGCGCCAAAACACTGAGTTCTTCTTATATGTCTTACATATAAGAATGAATCCACCTACTAAAACAAATCAACGTTTTTCAAACAACTGTTTTATGCCTTGGATACATCTACATAATTGCATTACAAAATAAAACAGACATTGCACATCAGGGCGCGTTGATACAGAATAATTCCCTGAATTCGCACTGTCTCTAATCAAATCACGGCCATGAATTGAAAATGACACAATATTACTTCAACATCTTCATAGCATATCGCAATAATTTAACACAATCCCAATGATAATAACATTTCTGATTCAATTTTACCCCTCTTGTGAGCCTCGCAAGATTGGCTGTTTCCTCCTGGCCAAATTATACAACGAAAACAGAGATTATGGCCAGCGTCGACGAGGAGACCCATATCTCAGGGTTCCATTGAATCTAATCAATAAAAGATGTCTCTTCATTAAATCTCAGGCACGAACGATGCATCAGTCTTTTTTCGTCTTCAAATTAATAAAAATAATACTAATGCACAATATTTATAGAGCGCTTAATACGAAGTGTTTCTAAACGCTTTGTACATTAAAACCCGGCTATAGCATGGCTACCAGTAATACCATTCGGCGCTCATTGCATTTAAGGAATTTCTTCCTACCGGTACTCATTTACCTCACCCGGGTTGAGTGCAGCACAATGTGGATAAATTTCTTTCTGAAGGAAATTAACGCCATATGTGAGATTTGAATCTACGACCCTCGGGTTGATAGGCGAGAGTCAGAACCACTACACCACGAATATCAAAATGATATTTAGAACTATTTATGCTCTGAGCTGCGAACCAATGCACGTTTACTAGTAAACTTGTTCGTGACAATTCGGTTTGCATATATGGCTTGTTGCTGTGTCGGGCAAACTGTTGGATTGTCAAGAGCAACCTTCATATGTTGTAAGCATATAATTCGCATGTATAATTAGTCAACCAGCCTACCCAAACGAAAACCAGCAGTTTAATCCCACACGGGAAATTTTCTGTTCAATATCTACAGGTGGGCTTATTGAACTACAATACTTGGAATTTATTTTGTATATTTTAGTCGGGCAAGCCTCGGACAAGCCTTTGGGATGTCAACAATCATTTGACATGGTGTTCAATCTCATCAACGTAGCCTTCAAAAGATGCTCATGCACCACCACATGCGCCGATGTGAACAAAACTTTAAAAAAACAAGCGGGAATAATTAGCTGAACCTGCTTGAGCAAAACCCATGTATGTGTTTATTCAGTCCATCGAATTCAAGAAGTAAAAAATTTTACAATGTAATATCTGTATCAAGATCTTTGTCTAACATAATGCACGATTAAGGATAGGTCACAATTAACAAGAGCAGTCACTTTTTACCCTTCTCTTATGCAATAGCGTTGCGGGACACTATCCCTAAATGATTGATACAAATTACTCACAGAAGTTTCTTAATCACGATAATATTGAATTTCAAACACAAATTACCATTTTTCATATTTTCCTCTCGAAGTTTCACCCATAACTCACATCTGTCATGACTGTTACAGAACTCATCTCTAACAAATACATTGCATATGCATGTTGTAGATATACTCAAGAAAATTCAAATAAAATAAACTTTGCCTTTAAATATGTGCTTCTCTGTCAGACAGAAAGATTTATAGCATTAATTATAATCGCAAGCAGGGAACTATACCCAAGAGACAGATAACTTCTCTCTATCATCAACAACAGTTTCAACTCTTACGATATCTTATCTCGTTGTCATTACAAAACACTATGAATAAGAGAATGAAATAATGGGCAAAAATAAACAATTCTTATTCAACCCTTCAGAAAGGCTGTTATAAACTTTTAAAAAGGAAGCACCTCGCTACTGCCAGGTTGTCCCGAATTAAAAATAGGCCAACATGCATGAAACGATTTTACAGTACTTGTGTTCGACTAGAGCATGAAAGCTACTTTCTTTTGGCTATTGTACATTCTTAAACCGCTGGAGAAAAGTTTACCAGACACTGGGCAGCATACTGTCCCCACAAATATTGTATTTTTGTTGTATATTTTGTATGTATTTTTAACTTGTTTTGGACCCCTCAGAAGAACAGCCTTATGGCTGTGGAGGGTGTTCCATCCCATGTGTGGCAAATAAATGAATAAATAAAAATAAAATAAACTATGTCGAGTTTGTGGTTGAGTTTTGCCTTTTGAGGTTGGTCATATTTAAACCTATCGTTGTGCAAAATATGTTCAACTTAAAGTCGAATTTTCCGCTTAAACCGATAGACAAGTTTTGGGAGGATGGCGCTTCAGATATTTAACTACTTTGTGAACTTGTGAATACATCAGCTCGTTTCACATTACTTTCTGCATCCCGAACATTGCGAATTTTGACCAATAGTCGTGTGGACAGGATATTGCCCAGTGCTGGGTAAAGTTTTGCCAAACTTCTTCCACGAACTTATGGTTTCCAAAGAGTAGCGTCGCATGCAGACAGAACAACATTTTCAAAAAAATTCCGATCAAAATACATGTCTATTCCAAAGAGGGATAAGGCATTTCTATCGTATAACTATCAGTGGTACCAAATTGTGCATTGTGACGTTTTCAGTTTGTCCACTGTCTTCGATTGTTGTGTTTATAGTGCACACATCTTCACTCTAATACTTCATCATTCTTCTCAAACTTTTCTTCCCTTTGGGAGTCTCGTGTTGCTCGTTCATCACACCGAAACAGCGTCACCGACAACATTACAAATTTCCCCCCCCCCAAAAAAAAGGGTGAGAAACCGAGAGTTTTGTCAAGATCAATTCCTGGCAAAATGAAATGTCTACATTAAATAAATTATTGAAAATTTAAGTGCATTGTCTTTCTTTTGCTACCTCAATAACATAAATATATGCCAGAAGATTGGTCAATTATAAAATCCAATTCTATTCGCATGTGGTATTTGTATTTTCATGTTAACTCAATCATTTATAGATAGGTTGGCAACTAATATGAACGCTCCAACATTAATTGCGAGAAATTAACCATAATGAAGTAATGCAAATTACATCTCGCACAATTATTTTTAAAACCCATCGAATTAGTTTCCCTTTTTTCTGTGACACACTATACATTTTCGTCCAAGGCACTATTACATCATAGACATATCCCCTCTCTCTCTCTCTCTCTCTCTCTCTCTCTCTCTCTCTCCGGTAACATATTATATTAGTTGACTGGTATTTAAACTCGACAACAAAATTCAACACAGACGGCATGTGTTGTATTGAAATAATATTTGTGCAGTTTTCTAAATTGAATTATTATGTAAAATCTCTTACCTGTGGTTAGGAAGTTAACGAAGCGATGAGGTGATTTCAGAAATGCAGTTGTGAAGCAGGGTGTCAAGGGCAATATGAAAAGAGAGAAAGGCAAAACAGATCGTTAATGATATCATAAACTTATCCATGTAATATGCCAATCAGTTAAATTCCACGACATATGTTCTTCTTTATGATTGTCAACATTATATATTTTGATTTTATTCAAATACCGGTAATTCTTCACTCAAACATTCCGTTTTCGTCCTTTGTGTTCCTTTTCCTTTACCACTTTATCCCTTTCTATAAATTGACTCTTATCATTAAAAGGCAGATTTCAGTTTGGATCATTAACTACAATTTAATGCAAATGGACCTCTATTTAAACTTACGGAGATTTCAATTTTCATTTCGACGTACGCATGTCATATTTTTGCGCAACTATGCATTATTACGTCACGACTATGTTTCATCTTTGACGGGCTTCTCGTCCACTTCCCTAAACGGTCATGCGCATTTCCAAGCTTTTATTTTCGTTCGCTCACTCATCTGTGACAAAACAACTTCATTTGCATCCACTGTTCATCATATCCTATTATGACGTCATCTGGAACCAGTCAACTGAAATCGAAAGTTTTGCGAATGAAAGCATTACTTCCAGTCGACCGTGACGAGTGGCTCGTCAACGAAAATCGAAATCTTTGTATTCTGATGTCATCGTTATATTATCTTCGGTAGATGTGGAATTAGTATAAAAGGTAGAAAATTCATGAATGTTGCTATAACTTCACAATCCAGCCTTTTATTTTCAGATAAAAAGTCACAAAATTCAAAGATTAAATGTTTTAGAAATGCTGTCAATATCTTTAATTTTCTTCTTCTCACTCGCTATCTCTCTATCTATCCCTCTATTTGCCTGCCTCTCTCTCTCTCTCTCTCTCTCCCTCTCTCTCTCTTTTTCTCTCTATTTCTTTCTTCATGCGATATCAAACTCCAATCACTCAGTGACACTCAATATGGAAAATGACCACTTGTCAGCTACATACGACAGACAACGCAAAATTATACTACACTGTAGCACATACACCCAGGTTCTGATCACATACCCTTTGATCATGATGACGCAGATATGCCAACTGTTCCAGAATATACGTGATGTGTTTTTTTTTAAGGCCGACTCACACCTTTGCATTTTTAGCCTGCGTCGGCCCAGCATTTTTGGCAATGAAAAGCGTTCCCTGGACGCGCAAAGACGCAGGTCATAAGGTGGACCGACGTTTGGAGTACGCTCCTTAAGCGCAAGTCGAACGTCAGTCCATCGTCTGATCAGCGTTTTAAATTCTCAAAAACGCTGGACAGACGCAGGCTAAAAACGCGAAGGTGTGAGTCGACCTTTAATATGGCCTAATGTATATTCAAGAACTGTTGACCTCTCTATACTATGTTGTAATAATATCATGCACGAGTAAATCCATATTTTAACACACACTGAATCGCCTCGATTTATCATTATGTGCTCAACATATCAACTACATGTATTTTCTCATCGCAGTTTGGGAAGAAGCTCGCAGCATATATTCCAGAACGGTTGGCATCTCTATACAATAACATCGTGCATGAGAAAATCCATATTTCAACACACAGTGAATCATATATGCTCATCATATCAACTATTTTATCATCGTAGTTTAGGGAAATGCCGGCGGCATTTTTTCGCCCTCGCATCACGTTATCTGTCTGTCTAGCCTTGCGTAGCGGTATAAACTAATTAAAACCCCATCCCCAAACATCCACAGATATTCACACGCTGTCGTGATTTTAATTTTCGAAAAGGATTTTATGAGGACGTAGACCTTCAAGTTTCATAAACCCCTCATCACTTAGTTGTATACATGGTAGAAATTGCATTTTGCATGTGTATATTATGTGTTAATCCCTCGATAACGGTTCTTCATGAGTGGTTACATCCACCGCAGATTGTTCTTATACCGCAAACACAGATGAGGTTTGAATAAAAATAGATCGTATACATATATAGATGGAATGTTTTGAGAGCTAATAACCACAGTACTCAGATTGAAGTGAGAGGTAAACATAATTAATGCACGCGTAGTACTTAGGGACTGCGGAACCACTGGGAGCTGGGGACTGGGGCTGCATCCCCTCCCCTCCCCATTCAATTAACACGTGATAGCACATGAAAGTGTGTAAAAATGCGAATGCGTATCGCCGTATCGCCGTGTTTTGTGACGCTTCATTTATAATGCATAAATAGGGGAATGACATGGAAGTTTTGTAAAAACCAAATGAAACATTTCATGACACACATTGCTATAAAAACGGAAATAAAGAGTAACGTTCTTTACATTTTTAAATAACACACGCATACATTCAACTGGCAACAGTGTGCTTATGTCATGTTATGCTTAAGGTCTTCATCTCGAAAAGTTATCAAAAGTAGATATGAACTGATTAAACAAGGGGGGTTGCCACAAGCTTTCCTCGATCAATTTGCACGTTACACAACATGTATTGAAGAAAAATAATTTTGAACAAGTTCATCCACTCATTACTCTCTCATTATGGATTTTACAAGAAAGTGTCTGTCAAACGTTGTTCATGCATTTTTGTTTAGAAATTATCCTTCTATGCTAGAGATTATGGTTAAATTCTGACATAAAAATGTTGTTGAAACTGTTTTGCAATTCCCTTCTCAATCACATAGTATTAGCGAGGTTACGCACCGTCAACGCGAGTAACGTAACAGAAGTTAAGCAGTTAAGAGCAACGGATGGAATAAGGACGGGTTAGCAAGAACGCAGGAATCTGACGAATTCTCCCGTCGTTGAGCCGCTCCGTTGTCGAGCGTAACCGCCCTATTATCTTTAACAGAGATATAGAAAAACGGTTGGCTAAAAACTTACTAAAAAAAAAGACGACTGAAAAACCAATAGTCTGGTCGTGATTAAAGCTCTCTGGCTTGGGGATAAGTTCATACGTTTTACAGTCACAAGCACCGGCACTTGAGGGTAAATCTTCAAACGCGCAAAGATATTTGTGTACATGTTATTGTTTGGGATTCGTAAAAGTGTAATTCTATCTAAATATAGACCACTGCCTGGTTGGTTAAGATCCCAAAATAGCAAGATTGTAAATAGATAATCTTTGGAGTTGATTGGGTATACTTGTGTTTGCGATGGATATGAAATTTCTTACACGTCTTCAATGATGTATAAGTTGCTTTGGGCCTTATTGGGCGTTGGGAAAAGCGCCATATAAATCTTTAATACAGTTTTTACACACTCAACATGCCAATATTTTTCATTACCATCAAGGAGTTGTTGATATTAAAAATAAGGTCGAGTTCCAATAAAGAAAAAATCTTCATCAAAAAATACATTTCGGAAGTAATCCTTAATCTCCTTACGTACACAGGGGTTCCGTAACATAAATTATTAAAATCAATTAATAACGAAAATGACCAATTAGGATCTTTGTTGCATGCGCATTTTATTCAATTGACTGACCAGTAGCCAATCAGAATTCATCTTTCAGTTAGGCAATTAATCAAAATTCTTTCTATTACGGGGCCCAATGTTCATTCCTACATACATATGATAATCGTGGGTTATCATATGTGATTATTGTTTCATATTTGTGTATGTGCGGGTGTGTGCGGGTGTGTATGTGTGTGTGCATGTACGTGTATATGTGTGTGCGTTTAGGCACGTGTGTTGGCGTGTGTGAGCCCGAATATTTGTGTGCATTTTACGTGTGCATGTGTGTTTGTTGTTAGGTGAGAGAGTGAGAATAGCAAGACTAACATGCCATAGCGATACAAGCTCCCAATGTTCAATGAGTTCATATCTACTTTTGATCATTCTGGGGCTCGCAATTTATTTCTTATTTCAACAGTTTATAATGCCCTATAATTCCCAGTATAAACAATTGATGAGTGAGCTTGGTTGTGTTTGTACGTTTGTGTGCATGNGCGATGGATATGAAATTTCTTACACGTCTTCAATGATGTATAAGTTGCTTTGGGCCTTATTGGGCGTTGGGAAAAGCGCCATATAAATCTTTAATACAGTTTTTACACACTCAACATGCCAATATTTTTCATTACCATCAAAGAGTTGTTGATATTAAAAATAAGGTTGAGTTAAAAAAAGAATTCTTCTTCAAAAATACGTTTTCGGAAGTAATCCTTACGCAAGCGTTCCGTAACATGAACGTTTACAATCAATTGCTAACGAAAATGGCTAATGAGGATCGTTGTTGCATGTGCATATTCTTAAATTGACTGACCAGTAGCCAATCAGAAACCGTTTTTCAAGTAAGCGATTAATCGAAATGTTTTATGTTTCGGGGCCCAATGTTCATTGATACATACATACAATCATCGTAGCTTATTATATGTGACTATTGTCACATTATGTACGTGTGCGCATCTGTGCGTGTGTTTGTCTGTGTGTTTTGCGTGTGTGCATATGTGCGTGTGTGTTTGTGTGTGTGCGGGAATTTTCGTATGCATTGACACGTATGTATGTGTGTTTGTTGAAGGTGAGCGAGCGAGAATAGCAAGACTAACTTGCCACAGCGATACGAGCTCCCAATGTTTAATGAGTTCACATCTACTTTTGATCATTCTGTGGCTCGCAATTTATTTCTTATTTCAACAGTTTATAATGCCCTATAATTCCCAGTATAAACAATTGATGAGTGAGCTTGGTTGTGTTTGTACGTTTGTGTGCATGGGTGTGTTCGTGGGTGTGTGTGTGTATGTATGTGTGTGTGTGTTTATGTATACATTTCAAAGCAGAACATTTCATGTTGGCTTCGAGGAAGGCAGCAACGGATAAAAATATTGGTTACTGAATTAGCATCATCATCGCCATCATCATCATCATAATCATCATCATCATCATAATCATCATCATCATGATCATCATCATCATCATTAGCATCATTAGCATCATCATAAGCATCATCAACAACAACATCATTATCATCATCATCGTCACCATCACCATCATCATCATCATCACCATCACCATCATCATCACCATCATCATCATCATCATCATCATCAACATCGTCATCGTCATCATCATCATCATCATCATCACCATCATCATCACCATCACCATCATCATCATCATCGGCATCACCATAATCATCACCGTCCCCATCATCATCATAATCATCATCACCACCATCATCATCATTATCATCATCATCATCTTTTTCCTCTCCTTCAGCAGCATCATCATCATTAGCATTATCATCATCATTATCTTAATCATCATCATCATTAGCATTACCATCACCATCATCATCAAAATAATGATCATCACCATTACCATCATTAACATCATCACCATCACCACACTCATCATCATCATCATCATTATTATCCTTTGTTGGAAACGATAAAGCAAAATTCCAAGGGTCCATATTTGAGGTCAAGCGACCCTAGAATATGAATTATTTTTTACTTTGTGGATGTGAAGAGGAAGCGGGTGCCAGGATAAGGGTGGTGTGTTAGAAATAAACAAGAGGCAATTATTTTGAGTAATTCTCCGAGAATCAACCGGATATGAAACTTCCCCGGGCCCCGGGTTAACCATCCACTGAAAGTCCAATCTTCTGTTAAGTACTTCCGCTGCCCAATATTTATTAGCTGGAAAATTATCAATGGCTTTCTGAATCCTAACTTTAAAAGTGTTCATTAATCATTTTTTTCCAATTTCGGTATATTTCTCAATTGTTTTATAGTAGTCATTTACAAAACAATATACATCATCATTTTGTCTACATGCTAATGATGGTGATGATGATGATGATGATGATGATGATGATGATGATGATGATGATGATGATGATGATGCTGCTGCTAATGATGGTGATGATGATGATGATGATGATGATGCTAATGATGGTGATGATGATGATGATGGTAAAGATAATGATGATGATGATGATGATGATGATGATGATGATGATGATGGTAGTGATGATATTGATGATGATGATGGTAGTGATGATATTGATGAAGATGGTGATGATGATGGTGATGGTGATGATGATGCTGGTGACGGTGATGATGATACTGGTGATGATGATAGTGATGGTGATGTTGAAGACGATTATGATGAGGATGATGATGGTTGTGGTGATAGTGATGAAGGAGATGATGATGATGATGATCATGATCATGATGATGGTGATGATGATGATCAAAGTCGTCAGAAGTCATTAGCACAGTATTAAAACAAAAATAGAACGTGCCAATTTAGGTATTGTGGACAGCATCCTTTGAAATAACATACTCTGAAATGGAATTAATTTATTACTTATTATGTATCTAAATGTAATAGCTGCTTATACCAATGTGCATTCACCTTACACGCTGATAACAAAGATTGTAGGAAACAAGATAAAAGTAATATCTCGATGTCGACATCTGCTGTCTGCATATTATTATAATTTGGAAACAGTACAAAAAAGACGTGTGTGGCACATGTGAAAGTAGTCAGATTCATGCATCTTAATACAGAATGGAAAGTTAACTTGAGAAAGTGATTTTTTTCAACGAGAGTAATATTGAATAATAATCGAGTAATATCTTCCATTTTGGAGAAATATCCGTAATCGCCTAGAATATACCAGTGGAGAGATTGCCCCTGCCCTCCCCCCCCC